>BMAT01008370.1:159305-184077 GCA_019649035.1 Elysia marginata | reverse complement strand
TGTTTTTGAATAACTAGGAAAGCAGATTGAGGTAAAGAAAAGAGATATATATATATAGTGGATTCGGAGAACTTCTCTTACCACAGTTTATAGCCTTGTTTGGTTTAGCTGGTCTTTCTGTAGACCAAAGGGCCATTCACTTACCCTTGTATTAGTAACTTTGAGGCGACTCATATAATTTTTATATCAAGTTTCAAAGTTTAAATTCTAAAATGTGTATCTCACCATCTGAAACATTTCCAAATAAATAAATTAACTCACATAAAAAGGGGAGAAAAATCTATCCAATACTGACATGAGGAAATTGTCATCAAACTTTCTTGAGTTTTATAAAATGTCTTTTTGAGTATTTTCTAAAAATCAAATATAGAATGGGAAAAAAATGTAGGTTAAAAAAACTAAGTCTGAAAATTAAAAAAAAAGACATGTGCTCAGTGCATTGTTTCACATTTTATTCTACATTGTGCTCTCTTAAAAATACAACTTACTGATTTTTTTTTTCTTTCTGAAATAGGATATATTTGATGGAAAGTTAGAAAAAATAAAACTGGATAAAAATTCTTTTGTAATATCTTATCTGAGGAAATAATTTTTTTTTTTTTTACTCTAGATTCTAGTCAATATCTTAACACAGGTTCTTTCAACTTGTGAGTGGAGTTTTGTGAAAATGTCTCAATGTCCAGGATGAATGAGTCTGAAGTCGCTATTTTCTAAAAGACATTTTTTTAAAAAAAGTTTTCAAGCGTACAAAAAATTGTAAAATAAAATTATCAATATTTTGTGGAAAGGTATTACAACTTATAATTTGTTTTTTTAAATGTTAAGAAAAAGAAGAAAAAAAATACCCTCTAAATGATGTTTTCTCACAAAAAAAAAGGAAAGAAAAAGAATTTCGGATTTCTGATTCTTTTGCTCAGGATGCGAGACAAATAGTTATTTACCTAGTATGTAATCTAGTTTTAATTTTTGTAATTCATTTTTTTATTTATTTATTTATATATTTTAGCGGTGTTTGTGAAGCCATAATGTTTGTGTGTTCTTTGACTACACCCACCACCTTTTTTGTTCAGTATTCACTCTCTCTTAATATTGTATATTGAGCAATGCCATTTTGTTGCCATCGTCTGCTGCACGGATCGTATTTCTAGGTATTACTCTAGATCTACCTCATGTTTTAGTGATCACACACACTGCCTCGTTCGAATCACTCTGCACTCTAGTCACTTGAGTCAAGTTCTTGTTTGATATACATACATGGCGTGTTGTTGTTATTATGATTATTATTTTGTTTTCTTTGCCGTCACCTCAAAGTGTGCTATTTACAATAATTATAAAAAATAAGCAGTCTTATGTTGTTGGTTTTTTTTTGTTGTCATGTCTATGAATCGATGTTAATAACAAGGGCAATCATGAAAGTATTGTATCTTTTTTTTTTTTTTTTTCAAATGTTTGCTATTTAAGAAGTTGTTTTATCTTGTTTCTTTTGAATTTATTGAATGGGTGTGTTTTCTTTTCCTCTTTTCCTTCTATCTTAAAACCAATTGACTTGTTGGATGGACAGTTGGAATGGTCATAATTATTGAATGGGGAAACTGCAGTGATGTGACAAGAGAATGTTTTGTTTTTATAACATTTGCATTGTTTCGTTAAGAACTATTGGAGATTCTTTGTTTTAAATCACCTGAGGTGACGTTGTGATGGTTCAATCAATCAAAAAAAAAAAAAAAGATATGTATGAAAATAAGAAAAAAGTATATTGTGTAAGTGGAAGAATTTGGTTGAAAGTGGACAAAAACTAGAGTTCCTCTGTGATGCATGGTACTCTAATCATGATTGTTTCTGATGTGAGTAGTACCAATATTCCTGTAGCCCTTTGATCTTTCATTCATTCTAATACCTGTGTCCTTTTAACTGTGAGAGGTGATGAGAGTGGATGGTAGGTTAGGTCAAGATCCCAGTTAGCCTAGATAGGTCATTGTTACCAACAGACGGTCTGTACACTCCTGGTAGTGCTTGGCTGATGGCGGGAGGTCAAATCGCATCCGACCACCTTGACACTCGGCTTGATTCAGGGCCAGAACATCAGCGGTCTCTGAGAATGCAATAGTTAGAAAAGCTTTGCAACTTGTAATTGCATATGGCTGTAGATAGAAACAAGTGCATTCCCCTGCTAGCACATTAGTTGTAGCCTTTTTGGGATTAGCACAATAGCTGTAGCATTTTGTGATTAGCACAATTTTTAAAATCTTTTTGTGTTGAGCACAATTGTTGTCTTTTGTGTTAAGCACAATTGCTGTAGCCTTTTGTGTTAAGCACAGTTGTTGCAGTCTTTTGTGCTAAAAACAATTGCTGTAGCCTTTTGTGATTGGCACTATAGTTGTAGCCTTTTCTTATTAGTACTGTAGATGACAAGTTTAAAAACAAATATCAAAGTATATGTCGACAACTCAGACCACCCCTCTCAGTACTTTGCGTTTACTCTGGACTATCATATTTCTTTAATCGAGGCAAATCCTTGTGAACTTTTTTACCAGATGTAGAATTTTCTTCTTTCTTCTATTTATTGCAATTTTTGTCATGCTTTATTTTCAAGTGCTTTAAGCTTTGCCAAGTTGTTTTTCTTTTTTCTTTTTTTCTTTTTTTTTTTTTTTACACATGTTGCATTTTTTCCATAGATATCTAATATATTTTTCATCTTTCCTCAACCCAAACCAAACTTTACACACCCATTCCAGAAATACTGCTGTTCATTCAGAGTTTTGTATTTTGTTGCTGTTACTGTTGTTGTTTTATCAAGGAGCATCCAAAATTGTGTCTACATAGCAAAGTCGTCGGGTACATGAATTTCCCGCCAGTGATAAATTACCTGATTTATGTGTAACTGTAAGTAAAAAAAAAAAAGATTAGTTTGAGATAGCTAAAGACAATTTTTCATGTAGGAGCCTGAGGATAGTTTGACCTGGTCAACTCAATACTTTACAGATTTGACCTGATGCAGCTAGAAAAAAGGGTTATTTTTTTTCTTTTTCTTATGCAGAAAGTTAGGTGCTTTGTGCCCGGCTTCAAAATTATAAACCCATTTCTCGAGAAGTAGAGGTTTCATTGTCCTTTTTTATCAATGGTCTGCTAAAAATTCAATAAGGAGGCTAGATAATGATTTTTCTTCAATTTCAGTAGCCGTGTAAAACATAACAAGATATGATGTCAATTGTCATAGTTTCAATTTCACCCCAACTTTACAATAATGAAAGCAAAAATAGTTTTAATTGTATATTGTCATCTCTAAATCATCTAAGGCTCTGTATCGCTGTATGGTTATTCGTTTGTTTTATGTGCCTTAACTATCAAAATCCATCAAGGCTGTCAGTTTGCTGTTTGAGATATTTTTAAGAATAAATTATGGACTTTCAATCGGCTCCATTCTTTTCTTTGTGTATGTTTGTTTATTGTACAGAAAAGAAAAGGAATTTTGCGCTTAAGTATGGTCTTCAACTTTTCACTTTTCATTGAGAGACTGGTTTTAAGGGACGTATTGATGTTGTCCCACCAAAAGGGACAGGTTTAAGGGACATATTGATGTTGTCCCACCAAAAGGGACTTGTTTAAGGGACATGCTGATGTTGTCCTAAAAGGGACAGGTTTAAGGGACATGTTGATGTTGTCTTACCAAAAGGGACTGGTTTTAAGGGACATGTTGATCTTGATGACCCACCAAAAGGGACAGGTTTAAGGGACATGCTGATGTTGTCATAAAAGGGACAGGTTTAAGGGACATGTTTATTTTTATGACCCACCAAAAGGGACAGGTTTGAGGGACGTATTGATGTTGTTCCACTAAAAGGGACTGGTTCAAGGGACATGCTGATATTGTCCTTAAAGGGACAGGTTTAAGGGACATGTTGATCTTGATGACCCACCAAAAGGGACAGGTTTGAGGGACGTATTGATGTTGTTCCACCAAAAGGGACTGGTTTAAGGGATATGTTGATGTTGTCCTAAAAGGGACACACTGGTTTAAGGGACGTGCTGATGTTGTCCTAAAAGGGACAGGATTAAGGGACATGTTAATCTTGATGTCCCACGATTAGGGACTGATTAGCAGAGCAAATATTTTACTGAAAGAAAAATAACGACAAATCGTTCTGATGGCTGTTCTCATCCCCAAGATAACCTAATAATGAATTTCGAAGCTTAGCAACCTGGTTGTCCAGATAACTTTTAACATAATGTGTTTAGCTTTAGACTTTTACTTTTGAAGATAGAGCTAAATAGGAAAAACCACAAAAAAAAATAAAAAATAAATGTTTCCAAATAAATGATGAAAGCCAATGTTGTCTGTGATGTTATGTTTTTTTTTTCTTGAGTTTCAGAACAAAGTCTATGGAAAAAGATCCAATGAAAGTATAATTCATAATCCTATGTAAAAACATGTTTTGTATTCCTCTGTTTCTTAAAAAAATTTTTTTTTAAATGTTCGTTTTTTTATATAGCATTTTAACATTGATGCAAAATTAGTATTCTTAGTATTCACTCCTTAGGAGGCCCTTTTTTGAAATTACAAATTCCCCTTTTGGCACATGATATATTCATCTCGCAACTGCGCCAAATGTGCTGTATGTTGGAAACTCCTAAAAAAAAAAGGAAAAAGTCTGTTTTTCTTCTTATTCGCTGTATTTTATATCAACATAAAATCAAATAACTTTCCGCAAAAATATTGATATTTTCATGCATTTTTTCAATGTTTGATGGATCATAAAATTTCATTGTTTGACATAACACGTTGAAATGTGAAAATTACCACAGCATCCAACTCATTGGAGTAGGCTCCTCAGTTGCAAGCAACTACCTGCCCCACTCGTTTCTATCATCTCTTCTACTTTAGTGACCGGCTCTGCCGCTTAGCGGTAAGACACTCGCTCAGAGATCGAGAGGTGCGTGGTTCAATCCTCGGCTGAGTCAAACCGAAGACTTTAAAATTGGTATTAGCATTAGCAGCTGATCCGCCTAGTGTCTGGCATTATGGATTTAGTGCTAAGTCTGGTCGGTCCGATGTCAGAATAATGTGGCTGGGTGTGGTGTATGCAAGTGCTCCTTACATCACAGTATGACAACACACTTTCAATTGCCCACAGCGCAGTCTCTGATATAACCTCGAAGTTGACTGGACGTTAAAATTCAACCAACAAACCAACCATCTCCATTAGTGTGGCAATTTACTAACACGGTCCCTTTCTTGGCAAAAAGCACAATGGGATAGTTTGCCATTGCTTTCATTGCTGCCTTCAATATTGAGGAGCCTCACAAAATCTAGCGCTGTGTGGATTCAGGGAAGCAAACAAAGATAAGCCTGCTCTAAGTATCAAGCCCTGTTCCTCTAGCTCTAAACTGCAGTGGACAAACAAAATGCAGTATCTCTCATATAGTTTACACTGCAGATACTGCTTTTCGTTTGTCCCGGGCAGTATAATGGCCCTATCAACTGCTTTACCACTTGGGTTTATTTTTCTCAACACCCAAAAAAATTAATTTAAGCCGAAACACGTATAAACAATACATGCAAATTTTGCACAAAAGCAACAAAATCCGTGTGATTTTTATCCAGTCTTTACTGGGATCCATGTTGTCATCGGACAAGAGTAAATGTAAAAATTCTAATAATAAACAGACGTGATTAAAATGATGGTAGGTAATAAAAAGTGAAATGATCACACAGTAATAATTAGAAGTAGTTAATAATATAATTAGATTAAGAAAGTCAGCATACAAAAGAAATGAAAAAAAAAAACAACCGAAAAAAAAATTGACAAATCAAAAACTGTATCAGCCGTCTTTCTAGCAACACAAACATTTCTACATTATCGAATCCATGCATTGGTTATCTTGTTTGTTTGTTGTTTTTTTTGTATTGTTTAGTCGAAACACCGCCTTCCAGTCAACAAACACGTTCATACACTTACATAAGTTAGTTGAAAACGACATACCATAAACTATACAGCTATCACAGGCGCACATACACTGCTTTTTTGAATTATGCAAATCAGTTTGAAATTAATAAGGAAAAAAAACCCCAACAAAATCAACTACTTCTAAGGCTACAGTTACTGTAAACCCAGATCTAGGATTCAAATGCTGTGTTGTGTTTGTACTTCACGTCATCGCTACATCGAACCATTTAGACCCCATTCACTCTCAATCTTCACATTTTCAGTCAATAATAACATTGTCGTACATACACATCTATGTTGCTGATACATTCTCATGGATACTTGACAGTTCTATGAATTTCCACAAAGATTCTTAATAAAGGCGACCAGTTTGTGAAAGGAATTAAAAAGAAATATATGCACTTGTATACTAAAATTAACATTAATGATCATTGTAATTGGTAAAAAATATTGTGCAATGGTTAAAAGAATTAAGAGGACGCTGTTGTTAACACATAATAATTATTATGCTATTTGTATTTTTTTTAAAAATGACAAGCTTACTTCGAATTAAGTAAGCAGCTGTTCATAAAATGTTCGGTATACAAACTTGTCAGTTGATGAAAGTCGGTTAGTCGACCTGTTGTACGTAATACATCACAATATAAATAGTTAAAGCCACTGACTTTGTGCACATATCAACTTTCAGAAATCTAGGCACACTAAAAGAATCAAAGGCAAGAATACTTAAAGTAAGGGAATCAAGAGCATTTGTTGAAAATGACATCAGCCACCTGAGAGCCACCTTTAGAGTATGTTCACACAAAGCGCATAAAAGGTGGCTTTAATTATATCTTCAGAATTAATTAATTCATTCAATAATTAATTATCTTCAGACTTCGACGATACCTTGCAGTTTAAAAGAT
This sequence comes from Elysia marginata, assembly GCA_019649035.1. Classification (NCBI taxonomy): domain Eukaryota; kingdom Metazoa; phylum Mollusca; class Gastropoda; family Plakobranchidae; genus Elysia; species Elysia marginata. The sequence goes on along the minus strand of BMAT01008370.1, from coordinate 177,227 downwards.
AATGCGCTGAAAAGTTACGTTACCTTTAGCTAAAAGAAACAAACAAAAATACACATCTGGATCTACTGATATAAAAATGTTCTGAAATAGACAAGATCACGAGAATTATGCTTCAAATAACCACAGCAGTGTAGGTCTATATTTAGAAAGTCAATAGAATTTACAGTGAACAGGCTGTATAACTTTTTAGGTAAAACTAACCAAATGCATAAGTAAAGGTTTCAAATTGTAGAATCAGCCCGCAATATTATTGCTATAATCAAATAATTATTACATTAATGTAGAATTGCTGGGTGTAAAACGTATACAATTATGCAGACTTGTTTTTTATTTATCTTGCTTTTAGTGAAAACAACAACCCTCGGCTTACATGACACGTTGGAAAGACTAAGGAACATGCAAGCCTTCACAACTTTCTTGTTACATAGACGAAAAAAAATTGCATCTAGGTTCTAGCATATTAGGTTTGCAAATCACATTCTATTACGATGATTTAATTTTTTTATGAATTAAAGTGACCTTTGTGGAAATTTACTCACAGCTTTACTTGTTTTTAAAATAGGTTTTGGAGCGATGAGTCATTAGGCCCACATCACAATAATTATACATTTTCATTTAAATGCTGTTAATAATAAAAGCTGTTACATCTGGCTTAGGTTGATTTAAAATATCTGAGAATCAAAAGCAGTCTGTAATTATATATACATGTAAAAGGAGCCTTTCTTTTCAAGCCTAGTCTCAAAGTGAAATTGAGCAACAATGAGTATGAACATGTAGACTAGACTTTAGCTCTTTATGCTTCTGTAACAACTAATTCTATTTATAAATTTGTACGTGGTTAAATTCCATTTTTTAAAGGGGGTGGGGGGGAGGGGGTAATCTTGATAATTTAATTTTCAGTATGCAATAAAATTCCATCCCATCTAAGCTACTGTAAAAATTTCAGGTGCCTGTACATACAACGGAATCGGGTTACGATGGTTCTTCAAAACTTTCATAAAACGAGTAACTTATCAAAGTCTTTTATATGGTTGTTTTAAAAAGTACAGAATCAAAGACTGAAAACAAAATGTATTGCAACCGGTCAAAATGAGCCGTAAGTCGAAATTGGAAAGTAGTAAGATATAGGTACCACAGAGAAGCTTTTTGTCCGTTCTTTCAAACACAACAAACATAAAAGCTCTATCATACTTCTATAAGAAGTTATAGTTATTTGAAGTTAGTAAGGATAGGGCTTATGAAATTTCAGAATGGGTAGAAAATTGCGTTCACAGTTTAGACAACTATAAAGGTTTTAAGACCTTGGCAACCATACCAATTAAAATTAATTACATAAAACATATATTTCAGCTTGAATCAGGTGTTCAAACTGTTTAGAACTGATTTTAGCAACAATATCTAAATGTTAAAAAATTTACTTCTGAACTCCCACTAAGTTTTCAAAGCTTATATCTCAATACCAGACCTTGCAGCTTAAGACTCATTGGGATAGAATGTGCGACAAATAATGTCATAAAATACCTTGAAATACTAACATGTTAAATTTTGTGATTTTGAGAACAAAAATAAGTAACTGTTAACTGTCAGTAGGTTTGCTATGCAATTTGGTTGTTGAGTTAAGAGATATTTATTTTATTAGCTCAGGCTAGAGATATCATCACTCCATAGCGTAAGCGTTCTGTGAAATAAACCATATCCCTTTCAAGTGGAGTACTTTTAAAATTTTCATTTTTATTTTTTTTTTCATAATAAAGCCAAAAATATATTATATACTTTCAAAACAAAATATACTGTAGGCTACGTGTGTGTTTTTCTGACAGTGAGAATAAGTTGGATGCCAGGTATTCTAATTTGAGAAAATCCCGTTTGAAATCTCTTTTTCTCTACACTTTAAAATAACAAAATTATAAATATCTTTTAGAAAAATATTGACAATTTCATTACATTCTTAAGTTTGGAAGCTCAGGCAAAAAAGCTCATTGTTCCAAATATCAATGCCTTCAATGTGAAAATCAAGATATTTGGCCCATTCATTTTGATTGCTAGACATTTTACTTCAAATGATTTTAACCCCTTTGAGGCCTGACCTTCTCATTTTGTAAGGACCCTATATCGGCCTCCTGAGTTAAAGACTTAGTTATTGGGTTGTCTTTGTAACAGACCATCAAAATCATCAAAGTTTGCTAGTACTTCCGAAACTGAAAAAAAAATTGTTTACACGGACGTTTAGTTCTATCAGTTCCGGGTTCCAGGTTGACTCCATTTCAGTGTAAATTTTGTTCAGTTCATAACCGAAAAATTCTCTATTCAACAAAACATGGACGCAAAAATGTTTCTTTTGTACTTCTTCACCTATACAAATTAGATCTGTCTGTATAAATAGTCGAAAATACATCTCTGTTTACCCGTTCTATACTGCAACCTATCTCCACTGCTTTAGCAGGTTTACAATGTTTAGTAATAAAAGCAATAAACCTTCCACCGCAAGCACCATTACGGAGCTTAGTAATATAAGCCTTCCAACGCTTAAGCAAAGTTAGGGGTTTAAAAGGTTAAGCCTTCCACCTGTTGTTAAAAATTATCAATGCCTTTAAAACTATGATAATTCAAAGATCACACTTGTTTCGAGTTATACTGCTTAAGAGATGCATATCTGTTTTGTTTAGTTATAGCAATAACAAAGTAAAAAAAAAATAGCTGTACATAGAGACATTGTTTTCTCTTCAATGTTTGTTAAAAAATGCCTTGCTTCTGTATTTCAAAACATAAAAGTAGGCCTATTCGAGTCGAGATTGCTGCCAAAAGCAAATAAATCAATTCACAGCTAAAACAGAGATTATTTTCCTTCCTGAGTGGCCTACTGCTTCTTTATCGACTAAAAAAACCCTCTTAGCTACATTTTTATAAACCAGAAGTTTGAAAGTAAAAAAAAGTCATTTACAAACCTAAATCTAAATTTACAACAAAGATATGTTCCATGCCGACCCCCCCCCCAACCCCCAATTGCTTGCAGGGATTAAAAATACTGTTGAGGAATATCCCACGTCTTCTTTTGTACACAAAGCTGGAACCTGAGGGACATGGGCATTGGAGGTCAGAAAACCGACCATACCGTCAGAGCAGGGCGAAAATTGAGCCCATGTTTAAATTTTTTTAACTGATACAACATCTATGGAAGAAAAATGAAAAAAAGCAGCACGTCAGTAGTCATTCATTCATTCCATTATTTAGTGAGCAAAGAGGCAAGGTGCAAGTCAAACTTGGAAAAAAAATGTGTAAACATGCATATCACAATTGAGAGGTGGGTGGTAGATTAAAAAAAAACACAAAAGCAAAGCTTGTCTACTCAGGCCCGATTGACGACTACACTCTGCGGGCTTTTTAGCTTGGACTTCTGTTCTGCTTCAAACTGGTACACACAATATCATTTCAGATTTACACAAGAATCAAACAAACTGTATTAGTTTTGGGCTGATGAGGAGAGAAATTAATAAAATGGCTTCTCCTGTATATTTGTTTTGTTTCCAGGCAAATAAGTGAGAGGCCGGAAATTCTTGTTTTGAGAAACCACCATTTAAAGGTCCATTTTTATCTTCTTTTTTTTCTTGATAAAAAATCAACAGAGGTTTTAATATCTTTCCACCAAATGCTGATAATGTTATCGAATTTTTATTTTGCGTCTGAAAGCTTAGAAAAATGAGTTTGAAGGTGAAAATTGCAATACCGACTCATTTGCCCAATATGCAAGAGATTTCCTAAGCTTTAGAACCTGAGAGACAGTGAGAGATAGAGGACTTGCTATGAGATATGCAATACCAGTATATGAAAGAAGAGAGAGAGACACACATAAACCCAGAGAAAAATAGACACAGAGAGAGACAGAGAGAAACAGAAAGAGAGCACAGGGGGGAGACACACACACTCAAAGAGAGACACTGAAAGAAATGAGAGTGGAGAACAGACATGCAGAGAGACAGAGATATATGGTAAGAGAAGAAGATAAAGAGAGGTAGTGGCAGAAGATATATAGTTAGTGGTAGAAGGTAGACAGGAAAGTAGTGGTAGAAAATATATACATGGTGGTAAAAGATTGACAGGGAGGTAGTGGTAAAATATAGACAGAGAGGTAGTGGTAGAAGATATATAGGTTGCAGTATAAGATAGGGAGGTAGTCGTAGAAAATAGACAGAGCAGTAGTGGAAGGAGATAGAGAGGTAGTAGTAGAAGATACACAGAGACGTATACAGTATTATCACCAAAACAGATCATTTTGTCTCAAGTAACGTAATAAAAAAAATATGGTCTTTCCCACAAATTAAAACTCTAATTTTAAAAAAAACCTTGATTAATTTTACATTACTTTTTTTTTCCACAATAAATAAAGAAATAAAAAAAAGAAAAAACTCACAAATTTGGTTGATAGTTCCAAACTTATCATAATTAAACTTTTACTTTTATACGCTGTCAACTACTTACTGAAATCATTTTGTTTTTAGAACCAGACAAACCTGGAAAACTTTGAAAACACCCAAAGATGCTATTTTGCACACATTAATAATAGGTACAAACCTAAAAAAAAACAACAGAAAAAAACCCAAAAAAACTAGCCGCAAAGTCTCCTCCAAAGCCAAAAATAACACAATTTTGTCCAATCCTTTGGAGCAATCTGATAAAAACACTTACAGACACTGAACAAAGTTGTGTATTAACTAGGCCTACATAGTTCTCACTTGTTCTCTAAAGATACAACAACATTTCTTTAAGCAGATAATTTTCAGCACGTCGAGCAGTGGTGTAAGAAGTTGCTAATGATAAGAAAACGGTTTAGTGAAAAAAAAAACAACCAAAACAACATGACCAAATCCAGCAACAGTGTATATATAAATATCACAAGGATTTACACATGGTTATTCGCACATGTGACATAAATATCATCAGAAATATGACTATTAATGTTGGTAGCTTAACAACATTTGTAGATTAGAGAGAGAGAAAAGAAAAAGACAATAACATGAATACAAAAGTTTGAAGTGAAAGTAACCAGTGGCCTTTCTATATACAACTAATGAAGTTTGCATGCAGTTTCACACAGTCGTGTGACCTCAATGTGCAGTACAAATACAACAAAAAAAGTTTATTCAAAACAAGAGTGCCTACAATGCTAAACTGCTTGCACAAATTAATTCACCCGAAATTGGTTGGTAGACTAGGCTTATTTGTAGTCGCCAGAGAAAGTATCACATTCCATTTTGTCACTGATACCAATGACATAATTATTCCGCTGCAAACTGGCAATCATTATTGGACAGGCTTACACAAGTTGGTGAATTGAAAAAAATTTGGGCCCAATTTTTCTCTGACACGCTAACCTTTTTCTTCCCCCGTACTTTAACATTACACCTCTCTCTTTCTAAGCCTTTTGTTCTACCTTTCTCTCTCTTCCTCTTTTTCTTTTACTTCTGTTTCTCCACTCTTGTTATTCTAACACTTCCTAGTCTTCGTATTGTTACCTCTATCATTTTTCCTGTTTCTTCTTTTCCTCTGTGTTGCTTTCTTTCTTTTTTACAGTTTTCACTTGTCTTGGAAGTTCATTAAGTTACCATTAAACATTGTTCTCTGGATGTAAGTATTACCACAACATTGACAGAAAAACAAACTAAAAACCGGAAAATTTTTTTTTACCATTTGATCAAAGCAAGGCAGCAGATCACAGAAAAAGATGAATATCTTATGCTTGCTGGGGCCGGGCACGTGAAGGCATCGAATTATTCCAGTTTTATTCACAGAGTGAGAACCACTGAGTTGTGAGATTCTCCAGCACTAGAAAAAGGCTTGATAGATCATCTCATATAAAGAGAAGGAAAAAAAAAAGACATTCACTTTTATAACACACAGAATCTAAATCGATTAAGACGTGCATACTAGTTCCTAGGGCAGCGCGTCTTCTTCTGTCTTGGTTCTCAAACTGAACACCAGCTCTTCACTACAGGGAGCACACCACACACTTTGTTTCTTCCTGACAGTGTAGAATGGTTGGGAAAAGGTCATTCAAGAAATGGAGAGGAATATTTACTTAAATCAGATAAATCTAAAGCTAGAAACTGTGCTATGTCCTGGGCATCAAAGTCTCTAGAGAGGTTGACGAACTGAGTCCAGACTGGGACAGACCGGTGTTCGAGGAAGAGTGGTGGCCGAATAGCGAGGAGGTCGGGAACAGTTTGTACCAGCCAATGACAATGTTACTAAGGTCAAGGTCATCCAGTAGGATCTGGGCCACACCCATGAAGACTTTCTTGTCCATGCGTCCATAATCTCCCCAAACAGTGACCTGTGGATGTACATGCAAAGGAAATAAACACTTATAAAACATCTTTTTTCTTTAAATATTGAATATGTATTTCATAAAGTCCCTTTAAATTAGATATGTCTCACGTCCAGGGTGAAGGAGCTGAACATCACAAATTCCCTTTTTTTTTTGAGAAAATGCCTTTATGAGTTATATTTTACTTTTCTTCTTTTTCTCTATACTTTGACTGGCTCTGTGGCCTAGCGGTAAGGAACTTGCTCAGAGATCGGGAGGTGTGTGGTTAAATCCCCGGCCGAGTCAAACCAAGGACTTTCAAATTGGTATTAGCAGCTCATCCGCCTAGTGTCTGGCATTATGGATTTAGTGTTAAGTCTAGTCGGCCCGGTGTCAGAATAATGTGACTGGGTGTGGTGTACACAAGCACTCCTTACATCACAGTGTGGCAGCCCGCTTCCAATTGTCCCCAGCCCCATCTCTGATGTAACCTTAAAGTTGACTGGGACGTTAAAATTCAAACAACCAACCAGCATCTCTATACTTTAAATAAATAAAAAAATTAATGTCTTTTCACAAAATATAGATAATTGAATAGAATTTTTTACGCTTTGAAGCTTGGAAAAATGTCTCGTTTAAAACAGCAACGCCTAGCAATATTTTTTAATGCGAGATTTGCGACATCCAACTCAATTGCACTTATTACGAGACGCATCTTTATATTGTAAGTGGTTTTATGTTGGTCACCTACTTGTAAGATGCGATTATGATAGGGTTCCGTGAAGAAGAGTTGCTGCTGATACAATGGGTCCAAGGTTCGCCTGGCAATTGTGGTTTTCTGCTTCTCCACGCAGTGCTTGCCTTCAATCAGGTACACTTTTACATATGGAGCTGTTCAAAGATGAAGACGGGAAAAACACTCACAGTCAAGTCCATATAATACAGACCTGGATGATTAGCATATTTGCTTAATTCAAACAGTATTTAGATCGCAGATTTTAAATTTATTTTGTAATGTATTTTGACAATTTGATTTTTGGAATAAAAACAGGAAAATCACCGAGGCCCCTATAAAATACATGTGCACTGCCTGGCATTAGTACCGACACAGATAATTATTTTTATGGTTCAATGATCTGTTTCTAAATATATTCAATTCAAAACTCATATATACCCTTACAAGCATAGATCTTAAAAAGGAAACTCTAAAATTTTGTTAGCCTCCTTTCTGACTTGCCTACTTTACTAGCTTAAAATATCGGAAATCCTGTAAAAATCGGGAAAACTTGCTTGTGTAGTGGATATTTCAAAGCTAAGGTTTGTTCCTGTGGGCTTCAATCTGTCTATACTCTAGCCTACTGTATCCATTCAGTCAAATAAAACAATGCAATACAAAACGTTGCTCACTAGAAATACACATTAACAGACACAATAAAAAAGAAATTTTGTAGATATTTTCAATACAATGAACAAGAAGTTCTTTAACTCTTCTAAAAACAAAAATGAACAAAAAAATAAAGAGGCAATGTGCCGATCATCACTACAGTTGGTCGATTAATTTCATGCCCTTCATACTTTCCTGCCTTTATCAGCCTACAAAATTTTACTTTCCTTATTTTTGGGGGCTCTTCAATGAACTAACTCTTGACTTTTATCGGATGAGAAAATCATTCCAGAATACAGTCAGTGTTTCCTTCTTACAACTGTGTACAAAAAAATCCCTCCCTGCTTTAAGGACTCACTTCCAAAGGCAATAATGTTTTACATCGCTACATTAAGTAATCTAAGAAAATTTACAAACCCTATACAATGATAAATTTGTAACAAGCAGGCCAAATGATTTGTTATGAGTTAAAAATAAGTAAAGAAAAATACCTCCGGAAGAGAAAAACGATATTTTGATTGGTTTGAAATGCTTGATATCAAAGAACTTTAAAACAAAAAATGAGCTCACAGTCAAAGGTATAAAGAAAGTTTTCTTTTGTTCCTATTCAAGCAATTCAATACATTAGAGCAATGCCAAAAATGTCTATCTCTGTGTTAAAAATTCGTAATTAATTCAACTTGTGGGCAACGCTGTATGAGTAATCACACCAACTATTTTAACAACCGTAGCGCATACAATCTGTTTGTCTCCCAATACTGACCGGGTAGAACTCTTGCCCCAGGTTTGGACATAAGACCTCTCGCCCTTATGACCTCTACTTCTAGATGACCTTTCCTATCATACAGTCCCAGCTGAATCTCTCCTAGGCACGGTGCTCCGAGGACCTGGCGCCCGACCAACTGGGATGGACCCAGACCATCCACAAATTCTCCAAACTGACCATCTGGCCCCAAGCGCATTCCAGATGGAAGCCATAGCCTGAAAAGATGAAAATGAAACTTTGAGTTACAAGCCAGCCTTCCCGTCCTAGTTTCTATTTATGTTGAAATTTGAGTAAACAATGTACTATGGGTCAAAGTAAAACTAGGATTTTTAAGCAAATTCACTGTCTTCTTCTCAGATTCAATTACCATTTTGACCTCAATGTGGAGATAGCCTACCATTATATCAATGACAATGGTCAGATAGCTCTGTCCTCAGTATTGTTTTGCGACCAACAAGCAACTGCACTAAACCAAAGCCTTGAATGATGCAAGCCTCAGTATTAATTCTTTAACAATGATCATTTAGCTCTTCCACAATTTTTCACTATGCACATGATTTGAGAGAACAGCCAATACCTCCAACCCCCAGAAATGTTTAAACAGCATACATTGTATCTTTTGAGAGAAAATTGTAAACTATTAGGGATAAAAATATGTAACAAAGAAAAAGGTGAGATATAAAGGGGTCATTATGCTGAAATCGAGAGAAGTTTTCTTCCCGTCATTTTTTTTTGTGAGTGAGGAATTCAATCAAATCAATAATGAAACTGTGAATTTCTATGTTCCTTGACAGCCGAATTGTGAAAAAAAGCATGTAGGATAATAATAACTAGGTCTAGTGACCCACTTCTTCAAATAAGCCTATTGAAAAGTTGAATTTGAGAAAACAAATAAAGGTAAAAACTATCCGCCCTTCTCTATATTTTATACCACAAGAAGGTACAATATATAACTATTTTTTTTAAAGTTTAATAAATTTCATGCAATAATATTTGAAAGCCCAGAATAATGCATTATTAAAAAATACCTACGACTTGTAATGTGAAAGATACGATATCCGACTGATTAGAACTGGTTGTGAGAGTAGAATGGGAAATGGTTTGAATCATAAAGGCAGTACATACACGCTTGAGGAGTCACTGCTAATACTGCCAATACTGCCGTCAGTGGAATCTTTGCTGGCTTGTTTTGACATCCCACCTCGGAGATCAAGCGGCCCAATTTCTTCACTACGCTGGAAGGAGCTCCGCTTTTTGCCCCCACCTGAATTAAGATGAACCATCGATGAAATATTTGATTAAAAAAATGTACGATCTTCTGATATTTCATTATCTCATGGAAACCTGGTTGATGTTTCAAGGATCAAATTTTAACTCACAAGAATGTTAAGAATAAGAACACATTTGTTCTATTCTTGTTTTCAAATTTTTTTTTCTAATCACCACAAAGAAGGAACGTCAGATGTAAATAAAAATGTCCTCTTTAGCTTGCTGTTTTTGCTTTTTTTCCCACTTTCTTTTATTCATCTTTTTTCTTTCTTTCTGTCATTTTTGCGATTCTATGTAGTGGCTAAGCACTTCTCAAGTCATTTTAATTAAGCAAGACTTGTCATATGGCATATGGGCATGAGCAGTTCAGGTACTAAAAATTAATAAGAAAAAAGTTGCCATCAGAATAAACACCCCAGCTGATTAAAGTTTTTATAAGAGATATCATGGTCAGAGAAATAGTTTTAAAAAAAAAAAGAGCGATTTTTATCTAGCACCTATCCACTACATGCTCTAAGCGCTTTACAAGTGTACAACTAACATCTTTTATTTAGTAAGAAATTGCGGCATTTTGCAAGATGAAATTATTTTTTTAACTGATTAACAGGTGAAAAATTCAGCTTTAACTCTCAACAGGCCAGCCATTTTGGTATTACATGTTATTATCTTTTTTAAAAAAATAACGAAAATTTTAGAACTAAAAACAAAAAATACAACTAAAACAGTAAAAGCTAACTTATAAATGAGAATATTTCTACTAGTTTTCCTTCTGCAGCTTAAAGGGAGGACAGAGAAAACTAGAGAACAACAACAAAAAGTCTACCGACCTGCAAGTTGTGAGGCACTGCTGCTTCTACGAGTGAGACCTACAAGGGCAGCCATCTTGTGGGGAATGCTGGGCCGTCGCTTCCTTCCTTCAGTGACGCTGGCGCCGAGAGCTGAATCACTCACACTGCCGTCTGTCTGCTCGAAACCTCCTTGGCTGCTGTCGTTGGATGTGCTGCGTACGACGGCAGGCTGCTGCTGCCTCTTGGGCGGTATTGTGGTTCTACTCTCCATCTTGGATGCAAACTCACTGATAAAGACATGGTCGGAAAATAATAATAAACGAACTTGAACTTCAGGCTCACAACTTAGTGAGTTTATGATTAGAAATGTTTGGGTTCGCCTAAATGTATATAACAGAGTGTTGTTTTTATAAAGATTACTTAATTCTTAGGATAAAGAATTAAAGGTTTAGCGACAAATGCACTAGGACAAAATATCGAAAATAATGATTTGAGAAAACACATGAGCTTTATAATTAAATTTTTTCTCTTTTCCCTATATTTTAAAGCATCAAAAACTTAAATGAAATGTCTTTCTCTTAATATAATCATACATATCTCGCAAACAGGGTGACTTGGTGGGAAGTTCGAAATCCTTACTTGAATAAAATGCCTTTTAGAAATCTTCTTTTACTTCTTCTTTCTCTATATTTTAAATCAACAAAAGGTTTTAATATCTTTCCACAAGGGTACGGTAATTTCTTGAAATTTTCTGCATTTTTAAGCTCAGAAGAATACATTTCTGAAAAAAGCTAGCGGCTTAGTATGTTAAAAAAATTTCTTCATGTACTAAACCGCAAAAAAAAAAGAGAAAAAATTTGCTTTGAAATCCTTTTTTCAAATTTATTTCATTTCCCATCTGAATCTTCGGAGATCATAGATAGACAAACCAATGTTGCACCTTACACAGCTTACCTAAGTTTACGCCGCGGCTTCTCTGACTGTGTTGACCTCACACTGATGGTGCTCACTTTGCTGATCTCTGACATGTCGCTCGTCTCAGACACGTCACTTCCCACGTCATCAGACATGTCAGGGCTGAATTCTGTACATATACGTAAAAATGTTTCCATGTGAAAAGAATAGGTACAGCTGCACTAAGGCTTAAGTCTCGCAACCAGTGTGTTGGACATTTGAAATTTTTAAGTTGAGAAAACGGCTTCCCAAAATCAATGCATTCCTCTCTTTATCTGTGTTTTAAATCAAAACAATTTTCAACACTTTCACAGAATTTTGATAATTTGATAAAGAATGTTTAACATCTTGAAGCTCATAAAGATAGTTTTCCAAATATTAAATGTCTTGATATGAGAAATTTGCCATATTAAACTCATCTGAATTGATTGTAACAAACCTTTTTTTTTACAGGTAATGGCAGTCTTCTTTTTTTACCTCTAACATTTTCGAGGGGCTTTTTTATCTAACATTTTGAAGGGGATTTTTTAAAAATACAGTGTTATTGTAAGGGGGGTTAGTTTTATTTTTGTCTAATTATTGCGTGAGATTGTGTGTGTATGTGTGTGTGTGCCCTGTGTGTAATTTAAGCCTGAAAGCATGTGAATGTGAATTTTAGAGATGTTATGCGCCTGGAGCATTCTTATTGAATGCGTTCAGCTACAGACTTGTATGCTAGAGCGCAATGCGCACTATAAATTCTATTTATTATTTTTTATTACTATCTGCACCAGTTGCAAGACACAGGGAATGTACATTCAAAGGAAAAAAACTTTCTATCCGGATTTCCAAGTACAGAAATAACCACCAAGACTTCACATAACAGATGAAAATGCTACACTCTTTGGGGATATTGAAAATAATATAATAAAAGAGGCAATCCCCCGACTTGAGCACTGTCATATAGAACAGGTAAGAACCACACAATATCTTAAATATTAAACGATTTCACCTAAAAGGGGTTTTCCAGCTTTTGACTAACACATTCATTGTAGGAAAAACATCTTGAAATTTATGCCAATGTATTATTTCTTTTTTTTATACAGTCTTATTGATGCAAGGCACACGTTCCATCTTGAACAGATGTCGTGATTCCTCATACTACCCACTGAATTTTGCTCTAGCTGGCCTATGCTGAAAAAAACCTCATAAGTTCTGCTTGGCTCTAATTAAGCCTAAAGTTCAAATGCCATACGTCAAACAATAGTCTTTTCTTCCTTTTTTGTTTAAATTGCTTTTTTACCATGCTGATTTATATACCGTCAAAATAAGTTCCCTTTGGGTGCCTGATTTCCTTATTGTACAGAATGACTTCAATGAGCATTCATCTAAGCCTCAGGGAGATTTCATGGTTACAGATTTTTGCGCTTAGCAAACAGACATAACAATTACAATGTGGAAAATTTGAGCTTTGATTCCAATATGTTTAATTCACATCCTCATGCCAGTGTGCATCTAGTGACAACGGCAGAGCGATGTATCTGCACTTTAAATCAGACTATTCACTAAATCAAACCAACGTATATGCAAGAATTACTTGAAGTTATATTAACATTGTTTGCACATTTCTCAAAATCTCATACTCTGCATGTATGTTGCTTTGCCGCATTATGGCAGTAAAGTAGGTCACTCAAAATAACTGTTATTTCATGTTATATTCATCTTAAAATACTCACACCAAAATGACTTTTTAACTTCACCACATAGAAGTTGAATAAATATCTTCTAGAAAAGAACAAAATTTACCTTAACTTGAGTTAAAACAGTCACCATTTATGTTTAAAAAAGGGATATGTCATAGAACTAGGGCAATTATTGTAAAAAAAAAAAAATTTACTTTGCTTTGGAGGTTCAAATCCTATTTTTAAAGCTAGAAACATTAGATTTTCAATCACATTTTTTTACAACGAATCAGGTACACATTAAGTTTTTAAGTTTGATGCAGGATGTTTACTGCTTACCCTTGTGTCTGTGAGACCGGTGGCGTGACCGATCCGGGTCCCTCCCCCTCTCATAGTTTCTATCTCTCATCCTTTCCACCCGGTCATGGGAAATACTCCTGTCATGGCCGCCCATTCTATCCTTGCTACCTCGCTCATTCATGCTCGGGTCTGCGCTGGCATGGCGATCTCTTCTTCGAACCCCGCGGGAGGACAAAGACTCTCCGTCGCTTGGCATCCCCGAGGACGAGGGTGACGTTCGCTGGCGATCTTGCTGTGCAAGTTTCATCTTCATCTTCATCAACTTGGTTCTCTCCTCCAGATCTTGAGTTACTTCAAGGATTAAGAGATAAAAAAGGAGAGGAAATAAGTATAATAATAAAACAAGACTGTCATGAGCTGTAAAAAAAAGGTTTGTTACATTAACAGTGGTAAATCTTAGTAAGTCTTTAGTTAAAAAAACAAACACTTTTACTGGTTTTAGCAGTCCTCTAACATCTTGGAGGGGATTTTTTTTATCCATCAATTAGGAGGGAATTTTTTTTATTCATCAATTACGAGGGAATTTTTTAAATACAGTGTTATTTTAGATTTAGTTTTTATTTTTGATTTTCGTGAATTATAATGATGTTTGTTCATGCATTTTTCTATTTTTTTTACAAATCAGAACTTTTGGCTTTAGGAGAATGGTGACATCTTGTTGTTGTTAACACATGAATTGCTTTTGTCTCCAGAATGTATTTGGTACACTATAATAATCCCTTTTGGGAAATTTGGCTTCGTTACTCAGCGTAACTGTGTCACCACAGAGCAGTGCCACTAATGTCCCAGTTGACCAGTACATTTGAAGGCCACTTTTAACCCATATGCAGGGTGTTGCAGGCGCATATAAAAATTTCCAAGAATTCCCTGTAGCTTGGCACCCATTTTATGTGTGGATGGATTGGGGAAAGTTAGAGTAAATTACTTTCCATGGCAATTGCAACATGGCATGGTTGGGATTCGAACCCACAACCTCCAGATCTCAAGTTTGACACGCTAACCACTCTGTCAAGCTGCCCAAATGTCATTTGTAGCTGACTGTTGACATAATCGAAGAGGCACGTCAAAAGCACACCCCAACGTGTCTGACCTCTATCTACCTAAATCTTTTCTATTCTTGAGGAATTGTGGATCAAAATTGACCTAAGAGCATTTTATGTTAGCTTTGTAGTATATTTCCCTTTAATGCCACTCAAAGGGGCGTGAAATCTACTAGAAGGAAGGCCGAAGAGATTGTGTTTATCAAGTTATGAAGTAGATTTAGGTAAGAACCACTGTAAACTGCCGTCATATTTTTTCCTCACCACTCTTTTACAAGAGCGTAATCGACTTTCTATTCCCGCTTATTTGTTGTCATCACAATTTTACTGTTTTGATTGTTAGTTGCAATTAAACGCTGAAATTTGTTTTATATTTTGTAGCAGTAACCATCTGCCTGAATTTACTCATCTAGTTTCCTGATTTTGTTTAGATTTGGAGATTTAAACTTTGAAGTTTTCTTTCTCTTTACACCCAATTTAGTTTTAGATCATGTCTTCACTAGCAACAGAAAAAAACAACCAACCCCCGATCGATAATTTTACTTTGGTAATAAATATTAGAAATCACATTGATCAGTAGGGCCTATTTGCTTTTGCTGTCATCTCATTGCATTTGGTGGTATGTCATTACACATCTAACCTGTCAGTTTTCTTCAACCTTGTTCCAAATCTTTTCAAGGTTTCTTCAAAGTAAATATTGCTCCGATTAAAAAAAATAAATAAAAAGAGAGTAAGGTCGGTCTATTAGTCTTTGATAAGCTGAAATAGAATAGAATGAGAATTTTACAGAAAGAAGAGAAGATGACACTGTCTTTAGCTGGTAAACCTACCCCTGTCTCTGCTGGCTTTCTGGGCCTCTAACGGTATTGCAGGCAACTGACGTTTCTTGGGTGAAGGCGTGCTGGTAGGGGTTCCTCCCACTGACCTTGAACTGGCCGGGGCAAACGATCTTTGAGACGATGTGCCTGGAGGCATCGGTCTGGTGAGAGTTTCAAAGGTGGACAAAGATTGAGAATCTTGAAATGAAGTGTAGCTTACCCTGCAAGTTCCCCCTCCCCCTCCCCCCCTCCAATTTTTTAATTGGGGGGAGGGGGGACATTCCACACTGTATTTGATAAAGACTTTCTTTCAGGTTTTTACAAGTCCCAAGTTTCAACAAAAGGCCTAAATATGTAGCGCTCCTGCAAAATAAGTCGCAAAGCGCTGCCAGCCATTTCAAGAATATAGGCCATTTTTAGAGAACTCGTTTCAATTTTTACTCAAACATTATGTTTTTTTCTTTTGCATAATTTGAAAATATAATTTTTTCCATTATATTCGCTTATGAGACCACAATATATTGCTAAATAGAAGAAATGTTCTTATTGATTTTTAAAACAGGGATAGCACTTTCGGTTTTTATAATATGATAATATTAATAATACATTTTTCTTAATTTTCAATAACAAAATAAGACTACTTGGATGTCTTGTATTTCAATTGCAATACCTCAGATCCTAATTAAGATATCAAAATAATTTCCAAGGCTTTCCAGTGTTGTATATCAATCCATACCACAAAATTTCGCATGCAGATTCATTTTGCATAACCCCTACCCATTGCAAAAATGGTATAAATTGGAATATTTTAACAACTGAACACACCTCGCTGCATACAATTTTAATTTGTTATTCTTGGGCCTATATATTAATTATACAGCACGCACAAAGCTCAATGGAAAGAATGACAGAGAGAGAGAGAGAGAAGGATAGACAAAGGGAGAGAGAGACAGACAGTCAGACAGAAACAGGAACAAAGAGTAAGACAGACACACAGAGGGAGGGAGGGAGACAGACAGACAATAAACAGCGACAGAGAGCAGGACAAACAGAGATGCAGAGCGAGAGAGAGAGAGCGAGAGAAAGAAAGAGAGAGAGAGAGCGAGTGAGAGAAAGAAAGAGAGAGAGAGAGAGGGGGGGGAGAAAGATAGAGACAGAGAGACAAAAAGAGTGAGAGGATTGAAAGCCTAGAAAAGACACATAAGATAAGACATTAAGTCTGGTGTTTGCCTCAGTTATCCGAAACAACTGGACACATTATTCTTATTCTAATCACAAGAGCGTGCAATTATTAATTAGTTTTCTTTTAATATGTAGGCCTAACTCAGATAAAGCAGCTCTGTTTCTCCAGTCTACCTTAGTTCTGACGGCGAAAGTGACCTGGAGGGATCAGCTATTCTCATGTGCCCCGGCGACTTTGACCGGGTTCTCGAGGACGTTTTGAACGACGACGACGACGACTCCCGGTTAGGAGACCTTGACCTTTGCCCCGATGACCCCCCGTGCTCCGGAACCTCTAACTTGTCGGCTGCTGACACGTGACGTTGTCTGCCTAGATCATCTCGCCCAACGACTGGAGGAAAGAGGAAATCACAAACAAACTCATGAATGTTTTCAAACCAGTTAATCTTTTGGGTATTTTCACAATTGATTTCAAAATTCACCACATTTTCCAAAGACCTTCTTATCCTATCACTGGTACTGATTGATGGCAGCAAGCTACTTTTCGTTGTTCTCTTCTGGTTCGTGAAGGAGAATTTTAAATGATCCTGGAAAATCCGCAAAAGTGCCATCGGCTGAGTAGCGTAGCCTAGAGTTGCAGGTTTTAAACATTTCATTAATTAAGTTATGTGCCATATTCACATATTTGTTGAAATAAAAATCAACTTTCTAATCTACACTGGTTCTAATACAGGCTTCTTTTTGTGGAAAACTACATCAGTTTTATCATATACACGAAACGTGCAGGTTATTGCTTAATATAAGTTTCATGATGTAGGCCTATGGGACTGTTCCATGAACCTTAAAAAATTCTCTAACAGTAGTACCCCTTGAGCAATGGTGAGTTTTTAGGCTTAGATCCAGCACTAGAGTTATTCGAGTAAACTACCTTGCCCAAAGAAGAGTTCGCTGGTGATCCCACCTTTTGAATTTTCCACACATGAGAGACTAGCCCTGAAACAGTCCCATAAGCCTGGTAACATGCATGGATTAAAACAAACTTGATTACTAAGTGGTATTAGCAGCTCGTGCATTTTGCTTTCTTTGACATTGTCGCCCCCATCACTGATGTCAGAATAACACCACCATTACCAACACAGCAACCGTAGCAGACTTCACCATGGTCATAACTTAACTCACTGGCACTGCTGTTACTAAGACTTTTACTTGTACTAATCCAAAACACAACTAAAAGTATCTCACCTACGTACACTACGGCTGCTACTTTCATTACAATCGCTTGTGGTTAAAAAAACCCCAAAGGAATTTGAAAATTTATACTTAAAACGCCAATTTGTTTATTAACTGAAGCATAATTATAAGCTGAGTTTTTCCGTTTAACATTCTGCAAAGAGATGAG
>BMAT01008370.1:80884-91993 GCA_019649035.1 Elysia marginata | reverse complement strand
TGGGATGAATTGAGACATGGAAATAAGGTCAGAAACATACATATACGACAGGAGAAAAAAGTCGAATGAAGAAATAAATTGAAATATTTTAGAGGGTGTGTAAAAAAAGTGATTCATGAAGAGTATTGAAGTAAAAAATTCGTAGACAGAATAACACAGGTCTGTTATAAATGAAAAATAAAAGAGTAAGCGAAAAAAATTGAAGGACATATTACGCTGGTGTAAAAAGATTTCGAATTTTAATTCATATAACAACGTTGAAACTAAGGCATTGTGTGAAATAAAAAAAACCAAAACAGACAGATAGATAGAGACAGATAGATAGATAGAAAGATAGGTAGATAGATAGACAGACAGACAGACAGACAGATAGATAGATAGATACGATAGATAGATAGAAAGTTAGATAGTCAGGTAGGTGGTACGTAGGTAGGTAGATACACACACAAATACACATATAGCCACATGGATAAAGAGACAAACAGGCTAATCGCAAAAGTTAAAAAAAAGGGGGGGGGGCAGGAAAGTTTTATCATTAATTATTATCGTTTTCTTTTGCCCACCAATATATAATATAATACACCATCGCCTTACCCATGATGTGAAATCGCCAATGAAGGCCTATTTCACCTCTAAAACCGCGAATACACTACGCCCGTTCCGTATCCAGTCCAGCGACGGAAAATAATAGAGCAAGTTCTGTGATACAGTGGGAAAAAACAACTGTCTGATCATATTTTTCCACTTTGTGAGAGTTGCTCTATTGATTTCCGTTGCTGGGCTGGACACGGAGCGGGCACAGTATGTTCGTGGCCTAAGAGCGACTGAGTTTTACCTCAGTGAGACAATCCATGTCAGGAATACTCACACTAAACCCATCATTCTCGACTACCGAGCTAAACTTTTGATCGCATATTTATATAATAAAAGGCTTTCGGTTGGACTCGAATCACTACAGACTTTAAGCAGCAACGCGTGAGCATGACGCGAACGTCTATGTGTCTATTTTTAGAAACTGGTTTCATTATTTTTATAGTTTCCTCATTCTGCTTTCCCGATTTTCACGTACGCGTAGTGAGACACGGTGCGTGTGCTAAAGGTCTCTACTATCTCCTCCATAACCACAGACCCGATCTAGATGCGGTTTTCACTGAAATTCAAGAGAAAAACCAACTCTGTGTACCCATTTGGCGTAGGCTCATGCACATTTTCTGCGACTATGGAAAATCTCGCCCTAAAGTTTTTTGGTTTGTAATCCTCGCCGGTTACTCTTTTCATGTCTACTTTAGAATCTTCATCTTCTAGATCTAAAAACCACAAAAATCTATATCTAGCCATGATGGGTTTTACTTTAACGACGAAATGCGTTCATGAAATGACGCGTTGCACCCGCAATCACTCGCCGTTCACTCTTACTTTTCCTCATCAAAATGTTTAAGAGAAGAAGAAAACCTTTTGGG
Source organism: Elysia marginata (assembly GCA_019649035.1). Classification (NCBI taxonomy): domain Eukaryota; kingdom Metazoa; phylum Mollusca; class Gastropoda; family Plakobranchidae; genus Elysia; species Elysia marginata. The sequence continues at coordinate 90,533 of BMAT01008370.1, read as the reverse complement.
CTTGGAAGGCATGCCCCGATGCCATCAAATGCAAAAATGGATCTAGAATCTAGATTCTGTAGATCTGATACAGATTAGAGGCAATCTAGAAAATCTGCCACATTTGGATCATCTTCTGTTGAGAGGTCAAGTTTGCCAATAAGGCTCACGAGATTATACCGAATGACACTTGTGATTTCATTTACTACTATGAACCTGACGTGGCAGCTTAATGAAGAAAGAATCGACAGAGGGTGTAATATGCGCTCTCTGGAGAATAAGTTTTTTTTTTTTTTTTAAAAATCAACTTTTAAGATATCAGCGGGGTCAAGGTAAAATGAAACCTTTTGGGATCGATTTAAAGGTTTATTTTATTACACTTTTCTAATGCATTACGTAGAGTAGAAGAAAAAAGAAACAAAAACCTGATTTAATGTTTAATGTTACAAACGAATTAATATATCTTAAAAAGAGTTTCTATATACCAGACTCTCCTAATATTTATGTACGCCACGACAAGCACAACAACGCGATTTAGGACATATAAGCGTGTTGCACGAGGTAATGCCCTCTCTCTCTCTCTCTCTCTCTCTCTCTCTCTCTCTCTCTCTCTCTCTCTCTCTCTCAACCATTCTCCCTTCCTATCTGTCTTCTCTACTTTTGTCTCTCTTTCACTTTATCTCATTCTCTCTCTATCTCTCCTCTGCCTCTTTCACTCTCTCCTTGTGTCCATCTATGGCTACCTACCTACATCAATCTACCTATCTATCTATCTACTTACGTAAAAATCTAGTATTTGTACAATAGAAGAAAGTGTCTTACATTTCTTTCGATAATGGAGCTTGAATATGTGTTAAATCTGGATTATACACATATTTATCTATATATCTCTGTGTCATGTAGATTTTCTAGTGCATACTTATTAAAATATTGGTCATGTAGATGAATTTAAAAGGTCTGTTCATACGACGTGGCGCGTTCGAATGACGTTCTTCGTGAATGTCTATTTGCCATTGGCCATAAAGGTTGAAACTGATTGCTTATTTAAACTGTCCTCCGTTTTATAAAATCCTTCGAAAATTCCTACTTCTCTTCTTTTCCCTTTGTATAGCAAGTTATAAAAACTATCTATTGCACTTATACTTATTAGCAATTTAAAAAAAAACAACTTCTTTTGAATTATTTACAGCTACGAACTTCTTTTGTTTCACTTAAAACATCTATTCATCTCAAATTATGATTACCACTACGACTTAAACAGCTCTTTTTACTACTACAAACGCTTAAAAATTCTGGGTTTCATGCCCAGAACCTTCTGTTGTTTAAAGACAAAGATACCCCCTAAACAAAAACAAGAGAAATCCTTACCGCACAGCAGGGGTTAGCACATTCCAATGGAAAATCACTGACTAAAACTGCCGATGGAAACACTTGAGGTCCCTCTATATATTCACTACTCTACACATATTCTCGTTGAAGTGGTGCACGTAAATGTCATTGAATAACGAAAGAATTAATGAATGCTGCACAGGCAATTATAATTAAGCCTAGAGCGGCGGCATTACTGGCGAATTATTATATAAGCCAAAGAATGAAAAAAGGTTTTAAAAAATACCAATAAAAAGAAGGAAAAAAACAGCTTAACTTTCCATGGATACCATGCTGAGTCTCAATACCAAAGTCTTATGTAAAGAAACAAGCGTTTTTTATATAGCGCCTAATCCACGAATGTGCTCTAAGCGTTTTACATGAGTTCCCTCTACAGGCCATAACCATCCAAAGTACCTTCTGAACTCACAGAGGAGCAGCTAATAAAGCGCATCACTCTAGCACGCTGATAAGATCTTTCACTGCCAATAGCCGGGTACTCCTTTAACACATGAGTGCTGCGAAGAAATGTGTGTTAACAGCCTTTCTCAAGGACTAAACATCGACCTGCCGAAAGCAGGACTCGAACCTCAGACCTATCGGCCCGAAAGCCGAGCGTCTACCACTACATCACGACGCCACACATATGTCATATAGTTAGTACGCCGTTTTTAAAATGAAGTTTTCAATTCCTTACTTTTGATCGCTTTAAAGCAGGCTGGTTAACCAACCTCATGTAATGCGATTCATTATTGGCCTTGTTTTTTTTTTTATTATTTTATTACACTATATTAATCCCTTTTGAGAAATTTGTCTTCGTCACTCAGCGTAATTGTGTCGCCGCAGAGCAGCGCCACTATTGGCCCAGCAGACCAGTAGATTTGAAGGCCACTTTTAACCAACAATTGTGCAACATGTTGCAGGCGCATATATCACAAATTAAAGAATTGCCTGTAGCTGGGTACCCATTTTACAGGTGGGTGAAATGGTGAAAGTTAGAGTAAATTGCTTTCCCAAGGCAATCACAACATGGTTTATCGGGAATTGAACCCGCGACTGCCGGACCACGGACCCAACGCGATAGTGACGTTGGAGACTAGTGATGATGGTGTTGTTCGTTGTGATGATGATTACGGTTATGATGATGATGATGACGATGATGATGATAGTAATGATGTTGTTCCTGTTGATGTATATTGATGAGCATGAAGATAATAATAATAATGATAATGATGATAATGATGATGATGGACGGTGCGATGAAGTGGTGATGGTGAGCGTTTGGCAAACAACCTCTGCTTCCCAAAATATAAAAAGAACCTTAAATGTTGTATCTGGTCTTGTGAAAGTTTAAGGTTACACTACTTTCTTTCAATTAACAAAACATTTTTGAGCTTCACTCACCGGTGTCTTTCTTTCCGCTCCGCGTCTCGCATCTCCGCCTCACTTCGGTAATTCCCATGATCCTGTTTGCCAGAAGAGGAAGATGTCCCAGGAGCCATTTCGTGTCGACTTCCGGTATCACCTTTGTGTCTGTCTCGCGCATGCTCCAACTGTTGTTGTTGTTGTTGCAGTTGCTGCTGCTGCTCCTGCTGGGCGTGCGAGGAAGAGCTGTCGCCGCCGCCGTAACGCCTGTCTGTCTCTGGCAGGCGACTCTCGCTATAGAAGCGATGTTTGGACTGCCCCCTCTCCTTGCCCCGCCCTCTTTCCTGGCCGGGAGCTGCAGGCTCAGCGCCGGCTTGGGACATTCCCGCTGACGTCTGGGAAGCCCCGCCCCCTGACCCTCCGACCAGCCCCCCGGAACCGCCCTGGCTGTCGTGACCTCGGTTCATCGCGTCCGACATGGAAAATTGGCGTTTGAGTTCTTTCCCTTGGAGGGAACCCGCTCGCGAGAAGGAGCCTTTCTGGCGGTCAAAGTTTTCCTTCTCTGAGCCTTGGCTGCCGTCAGTGGAGCCCCTGTCCATCATCTTGGCGCGCTTCTCGGTGGACGGGCTTAACCCCGGACCTGAGCCCCCGCCGAGCCCTGTCCGGCCCGTGGAGCCCGACTCCGGGGCGGAACTGACGTCACCGACATCAAGCGCTACGGGCCTGGCCATGCCGCCGTGATACCAGGCGCCTGACTTAGCCAGCAAGTCTTGTTTCTTCTTGCACAGGTTGCACGCCCATATCGTCTGTAAACAGAAATAAAAACGTGGTAATTACTACCTAAACATTTAAAATAAAACAACAAACTATAGTTTGCGTAACATACCGGAACAAATACACAGGGAAGTAAAGAATAAGCCAAAGTATGGGACTGTTTCAGGACTAATCTCTCATGTGTGGAATATTCGAAAGGTTGGATCACCAGCGAACTCTTCTGTGGGCAAGGTAGTTTATTCGAATACCTCTAGTGCTGAATCTAAGCCTAAAAACTCACCATTGCTCAAGGGGAACTACTGTTAGAGAATTTTTATAAGGTTTACGGAACATTCCCATAGCTACAGACGCTACAAAGCGGGAGAAAAAGCAACGTCAATCCCAGTTGTTTGTTTGTCTCTTTTTTAATAATACATCTACAGGGATCAGTACTGTTTTAAGTCTCTTCTGTCGTTGAAGATGGTATTACTATAACCACGATTGATGTTGCTCAAGTTTATCATTTGAGAGAGAGAGAGAGAGATTAAATGAGAAGGTTAGAAAAGAGAGGTAGCAGGAATGGAAACCCCAGGTTAATTTCTTATTGAAGGCAAAACATAGATCTAGACATAATTAAATCTCACGTTAACTTAAAAGAATTGACCTTCTTTCTAAGCTTCTCACTAATCCTGTTTAAGATTCAGTACCTTCATTCACTTTGTGTCACTTGCATAATATGATGATTATGACATTCGTATTGATTCACTAATGGCTGCGTAAGAGTGCCTGACTAATAAAAAAAAAAGAAAGAGCGTTTTTGTATAGCCCCCTAATGCTCTAAGCGCTTTACATGGGTTCCTGGGCAGGCTATAACCAACCTAAGCAATTTCTGGAACACACAGAGCATAAGCTGTTACACACAGCGTTTCACCCTAATTCACTGGCTGGATTTTTCACAGCCCATAGCCGGGTACTCATGTAATGCCTTAGTGAGTGAAATAATGGGAGTAGCTACCCTTTCTTCAGGACTAAACGTCGACATGCCGAACGCAGTGCTCGACTCTGGACCTCGCTGTCCGAAAGCCGAGCGTCTACCACTAGACAATTATGCCACACAAACTCATTAGGCATAACCTTGATATACTGACAGTTACTCTAGCCCAATCACAATGAATCAATGCTGAAATATCTCGAGCATAACGCTTTGAAAATAAATATCGTTACATTAATGTCCTAACATTAGTTCAACATTGCAAAAAAAACTATAACAGGGATGTTGCTAATTTTATACTATTTTATCACTATTGTGTTACTATCATGTTGGCTACAGTCGTCAGTGTTGTACATGGTGTTCGGGGCTATACTAGTCCTTTACTAAGTTTGGCACAGCTACTATAAGTACTGGCAGATGCTAATAGTACAACCAATATTATTTTTAAAAAAGCCCTACAAAATACCAACAACTGCTCTCGTACTACTACTACTACTACTACTACTACTACTACTACTACTACTACTACTACTACTACTACTACTACTACTACTACTCAACTACTACCACTACCACTACTACCACTACCACTACCACTACAACTGCTAGTACTATAACTACTACTACTACTCCTACTAGTACTATAACTACTACTGTTACTACTACTACTACTACTACTACTACTACTACTACTACTACTACTACTACTACTACTACTACTAATACTACCACAACTACTACTCCTACCACTGCTACCACTACTGTTACTACTACTAGCATTATCACTACCACTACTACTACTACTACTACTGGCACTATAACTACTACTACTACTACTAGTACTATAACTACTACTGCTACTACTATTCCTTCATTCTTTCTATAACAGGACTGCTATAAACTTGATGCATAATACATTAGGTGAGCTTATAGTTACAGTTCCAAACTTTCCTTTTTTTCTTCTGCTATGATAGGACTGTATACTCTTGATACATAGGCCTAATGCTACAGTGCTTAATTTTTTCCTTTTTTATATCATATGCCTGTTAAACTCCTGATAAGGTGAGTTGATAACTACAGTTCTAACTCTCTATTTATCTTTTGTATAATGGAACTGTTATACTCTTGATACATTATACCTTAGATGAGTTCATAACTACAGTTCTAATTTTCCTCCATCTACTATATAGCAGGATTGCAATTCATTTGTACATCATACATTAGGTGATCTGATAGCCATAGTATTCTAACTTTTCCGTTCTATTTAATATAACAGAACTGTTAAACTCTTGATACATAACACATTAGGTGAGCTGATAAGTGTTCTAAAGTTCTAACTTTTCCAATAATTTTTTTTGTCTCATAGGACTTAGCGATTCTCCGTTCGCGGGTGCTGCTGAATTTAATCCAGTTTGTCTATTTATTTATTTTTGGTTGTTTTTTTTTCATACAGTTATATTTCAACAGCGTGCGGTTTCGATGAATAAAGAGCAGTAAAAGCAAACCCTTGTCTGTAGAGCTGGGAGCACGGCCCCAAGAGCAGGTAGTGGTAGTAACACATCGATCCAGCCAGCCAGGGCGTGTGCTATAACACATGAATCATTTGACTCGATCGATGCCAGTTTGGCAACAGAAAACGCTGGTTGCCTTTGTGTTAACTTCACCGCAGTGGATGGTGGTGTTATCATCCGCTGGCATTTTTAGCATTTGTAAAATGGGAGAAGGGGGGGGGGGGTATGCACTGGCGATTTCCCTTCGTTTTGCAGGGATGCAAGTAAAATACAAGAAGAGGGGGTGTGGTAATTTTTTTTGGTGTGTGTTAAAAAAGTTGGAGGTAAAACATAAGATATTTCGAGCTAATCGTTGAACGGGAGATCCCCTATAAGTATTAAACAATAAAAGGTTTGTATTGATTATATATCTTGGTAGCAACAAGTGTAAGCGGTAGCAACTCTTTGATAATGGTAACAGCCTAGGCCACCTCAATGCAGGCCCGTCACACCATAATGAGTAGAAGATGTCCCAAATTTATATAATTATATATCTTTCAATAAAATTTGAGAGGGCCGGTCCGCTCACATTGAGATCGACTGTGTTCTAACTTTACTAAAAACTTCAATAAGATACATCAGTTGAGCCCTTCGGTTAAAACTTGTTTAATTCTCGCTGCTGGGCTTGTTCATTACGAAGGTTTTAGCAACAACCCTACAGCATTTTTATGTTTAGTTGATAATGCGATGCAAGTGTACAGACGAGGTAAGCAAAACTGTGAGCGAAAACCTGATAAAGTCAATGATGACTGCAGCAGGTTGATAACCGTCATTGCAGGACAGTGCGATAGGTTTTAATAATTATTATCTTTTAAACTGCCCTTTTTAGCTTCTTGCTCATTGCATATAATTTACTATCCCGGTAATGCTCTGGGGTGGGTGGGGGGGGGGAGAAAGCAAAATACAGGTGATACCATCCCAACTCTCTTGAAATTATAAACCTAAAAACCTATCATAATTATTATAAACTTCTGGAGTCACTTAGATTAAACGTTACAGACACTGTGGTGCTGTTTCAAAAATAACCCTATAACTCCACAAACATTTCCAATTTGTCACCTTATTAATTCTGCCCAAGACAAACGTAAAGCAGTATCAGTGTAAACCATATTGGAGATACTGCATTTTGTTTGTCCACGGCAGAATTAGTGAAAGAAGGCCCAAACTTATTTTTACATGTTCGGCTTATCACCACTATATTGGAAAAGAGATGAAATTAAGCTTTAACAAAATTAACAGTGCTAAGATTCAAACGTTTATTCCATCGAGATAAATTTAGCTTAGACAGCTTCGTGCTTCTACAACGTTTCTTCAAACTATGAAAAATAAAATCTTTTACTGCGTCAGGCATCAGACAATGAGCTACTGCAAAGCATGAATTAAAAAAAAAATATCATGATAAATATCTATGGCGTTATGAATACGAGAAATCAACGCGATTTGTTGTCAAATCAGTTACAGCAATATGGGCGTCACATTAGAATGCCTTCAGTAATGTTGAAATGAAGGTTTTAAAACTTGAAATCATTTTAAATCTGAAAAATCTGAATTTTATATTGACTGAAAAAAGTCACTTACAGCAATTTTGGCGTCCACAAAAGAATTCCTTCATTCATATTAAAATGAACTTTTCACAACTGAAAATAATTATAAATCAGAAGAACTCTGAATTTTGTTTTGATTCAGAAAAAATACCCAGTGGGTTCTGTAACACATAGAAGATGACTCTTATGCTCGTCTAGATCCAAAGGACATGAAAATAGCGTAGTATTTATCCTGCTTCATGTTCCCTTAAGGCTGGGGTAAGTGTCGAGTCCTCAACAGCGAAATCAAAGTTTTATAGACAAATCAAGCTTTCTCAACCTCATGGCGAAATATGCCGGTTTGTCTCCAAAATCTGTGCTGTCTATTTACATAGTTTGATTGGCTTCAAGGTAGCAATATCACCTTCAAAAAAGGTAAAAAACAAAATTGCAATGCTAAGTAACAATGCAGTTTTGTGTGTTTTTATTGCTTTTTTTAATTATTTGGGGAACAACTTAATATCATAATGATGGTTAATTTACGATGGTTATTTATATAGCCGACGTTAGTCGACAGGCTGATGATGGCGTAAACTTCTTAACTTTACCGAAAACAGGAATGATTTTTTTGAACTTCCATATTATCTGACAATTAAATGAAAGATTTTAAAAGTATGAAGTAGCAGTGGGGAGAAGTAGGCTTTTATGACATTTGTGGAAATGCCCGAAATGTTTGCCTTTAGTATGATCCGAATCTTCCACTTATAGATGCATCGGCACCCACCGCCTTGCCTCTTAGGGAAACATTGGTTATACCATGTCGCCACTACGCTCCTTAAAAAAGGAGTACCATGGCGAAGGTCCTTGCTTAGCCTCTCTAAGCGACTCGCTTACTTGAACGGGAAGATCCAAATCGCACCAAAGGCAACCATTTGAACCCGGAAGCACACCAACACTTAGCCATAAACAACAAGCACAGAGAACAAACGATAACATTAAATGTATGCCTCATATGAATTTCAGATCTCATTATCTATTACTTATTCACATAATTTGACAGTACGTTGTACCGGTAATAGATGACACATCTAAAGAAGCTCCAATGTCCTTTAGTGGCATTAGTATAATCTCAACTACATTGTTTATCTTAAAAGGACTACAGGCGTCGTGGTCTATTGGTAGACGCTCGACTTTCGGACGCGAGGTATAGGGTCGGGTCCTGCTTTCGGTAGGTCGACGTTTAGTCCTTCGGTAAGGCTATTTTCACACATTTTCTTCGCCTTACCCATGCTTTAAAGGAGTACCCAACTATACGCAGTGGAAGATCTTGTCAGAATACTAGACTGGAGCGCTCTATTTTCTGCTCCTCTATACCTTCAGAAGGTGATTTGGTTGGTAATGGCCTGTCGGGGAACCCATGTAAAGCGCTTAGATCATATAACTATAAATGAATTAGGCGCTAGATAAAAACGCTCTTTTACTAACTTTCACATATCAACCTAGGCCTTCCCCGAACACCAGTGACGCGTTCTAGCTGAGAGTACTGTTGACCCACGTCACCCACGTCATGTACGAGTTCCATCCTGTATTGCCAATTGGTGACCGGAGCTAGCTACATTACAATTATCATCGATTCAAGAGTTCCTGTACAGTGCTGGAAATAGCTAGCTAGCGATCCCTGTTTTATCTCTTGATACCGATACGACCATCATTGTCTCGCGATACGCGAATTGAAATGAAATTTGTTTGAGCAATCAATTTCTATTTCTAAGATTAGAAAAACTTGTCGAGCGCGTATGCTGATGTTCCAAAGTTTATCTTGTAGAAAAAAAATGTAAATCAAATGAAAGCTGCCTTTGTTAGCTTTCGCACGGCGACTGTTGGATAAATATTTGCGAATTCTCGAAGTCTAACAATAGTTAAACATCTTTTAAAGCAGTCCGTTAAGTCTTAGGAATTCACACTTCTTGATATATCAGGTACCCTGGTTATCGATTTATTTCATGTGCTTATAAGTTTTCTTAAAAAAAACCAACACTAATGTTGTTCTCTCTCTCTGCTCCTCTTCCTCCTTCTCCTCTTCCTCCTACTACCACTACTACTACTGCTACTACTACTAC
>BMAT01008360.1:10855-22224 GCA_019649035.1 Elysia marginata | reverse complement strand
GGAAATGAAGACGACCTCCTCCTGACAACACAATTCATCGAACAGACCAGACTATCTGCATGACTGAGGAACGCTGAAGAAGAAGAAGAAGAAGAAGTTAAATTTAAAAATAAAACCTAGATTCTGACGGTAAAACCATTTCTAAACATTTCCACACCTATTCGATGCTCGAATTTTATTTTTAGGTGTTTTACATTGATTGGTATGGTTGCTAAGGCCTCAGTACCTTTATAGTCGTCTAAATTTTATGTGCTGTTTTCTCCCCTTTCTGAAATTCCACAAATCCTATCCCTGCCTACTTAAAACGGCTATAACTTCATACAGAAGCATGATAGAGCTTTTCTGTTTATTGTATTTGAAAGTAAAAAAATAAGCTTTTCTGTGATACCAAAATCTTACTACCTTCCAATTTCGACACACTTACACTGGCTGCAAGACAATTGATTTCCATGCATGCCGTTTTGTCACTTCTATGACTCCTATCGCTGGAAAGTCAGAAAAAAAATAAATTCAGCTGACATTTTAAATTTAGTTCTATCTGCCAAATCATGGCCTACATCATTTCAACATTTACATACGAGATAAAAATAAATTGTTTAAGAATAAAACTAAAATGTGGTAGCTTTTAATATTCAGAGTTGTAAAAAATCAAAATAACCGCAAAAACATGAGTACTGTAGATAACTTTCATTTTTGTGTTTTTGTTAAAGTCTTGATTTATAACGCCTTTCAGTAGCATCTTATTCTCATCATAGTGCAGAGTTCATTGGTTGGGGGCATCGCGCGTTGGAGGGTTTCCCTGCCTCGTTTTGACTTTATGGACAAAGCGGTGATGACGTCATCGATTTTTGCGCCCACGTCGAAAGACATTCGGTTCTCTCCGCCAAATTGGTCGTCGTCAAACTCTGCCATGTCTTTGTTCGCTTCAAATGTTTTAAATTGATATGTAGAATCTTCGGGAAATCTCTGTGACGATGACTCATGCAACTTGCTCATGAGAGCAGTCAGAAGAGGAAAGCGGCGGAAAATGTTCCGAGAATTGAGATCGTCCTGGGTTCCAAGTACTGGTCGGTCATTTCCTCCCCATTCGTTTCTGGGTCTACCTGCAACGATGAGATATTTCAGGCATTGCTGTAAGAAAAATCAAACGGGCAAAAAAGTCTCAAATAAGTAACTAACATTATCATGTTTTTCCGTTACCGGTAATTAACCTTATTATGTTTTCCCGTTACCAGTAACTAACCTTATTATGTTTTCCCGTTACCAGTAACTAACCTTATTATGTTTTCCCGTTACCAGTAACTAAACTTATTATGTTTTCCCGTTACCAGTAACTAAACTTATTATGTTTCCCGTTACCAGTAACTAACCTTATTATGTTTTCCCGTTACCAGTAACTAACCTTATTACGTTTTCCCGTTACCAGTAACTAACCTTATTATGTTTTCCCGTTACCGGTAACTTACCTTATTATGTTTTCCCGTTACCGTTGAATTAGCCTTATTATGTCTTCCCGTTACCGGTTACTAACCTTACTATGTTTTCCCGTTACCAGTAACTAACCTTATTACGTTTTCCCGTTACTTGTAACTAGCCTTATTACGTTTTCCCGTTACCAGTAACTAACCTTATTACATATTCCCGTTACCAGTAACTAACCTTATTACGTTTTCCCGTTACCAGTAACTAATCTTATTACGTTTTCCCGTTACCAGTAACTAATCTTGTTACGTTTTCCCGTTACCAGTAAGTAACCTTATTACGTTTTCCCGTTACCAGTAACTAACCTTATTATGTTTTCCCTTTTCCTAACTTTTAGTATGTCTAAAATTGAGAACTATATCGTTTCTATAAGCGTTATGTAAGTTATTAATGATGAATATTCAAATCAACTTTACTGATTTTTTTTTTGTAAAAAGCCTAAATTCAAGAATCTTCGGTTTATTTGGCACGTAATTATCTTGGTTCTCTCTTAGTTATTGAGAGGTGGAGAATACAGAGAAAGATAAAACGAGAGAGTGAGAGAGAGAGAGAGAGGGTAGAATATTATGAGATTTAGCAACCCTGAAGGCCAAGGGAAATAATCTAGCTAAATACAAATAAAAGTTAACTCACAGGGGTTACCAAACAATGTATAGTAAGCTCCCCCCCCCTCCCTCCCCTCCCCCATTCCGAGTTCGCTCAAAATGTCCCTTTTTGTCAATTAACTCGTATGTGAGGCTGTGACAAAAAGTCGTTTTGCGAAATGGACAACTTTAGGTGCAACCATTTTTGCTCTTTCAGCATTTCATATTCATTTTGAAAAGATCCCAATTCGTCATAATATAACTAGCAAAAAGGCAATGGGTTTATTGATGTTACACCAAGACGATTATAGATAATGTCAACATATTATAACTAGCCAAAACGCAAACTATTTGTTGATATTTAATACCAAGTATTACAGATATTGTCAAGACTTGCATCATTAGTGCAAAGTCATCGCTTTTTTAAATTCAAGTCAGAGTCACAGAATCATAGATGACTAGAAAAGTTTGATATTTTTCATGTCAGAATCACTCGCGACATAATGAGTTTGGCACCCTAATTATCATTTTCTTTAAAAAAAAAATATGTTGTAAAATATATTTAAAGCAAGATTATATGGCTTCAACTTAATTTATTTAGCCCAAAATCCTGACACGATACCACAAGTCTAAGTACCCAATTTCCAGGTGGGTGGGTTGAGGAAAGCGTGGGAAAATTGCTTTCCCATGGCATTTACAACATAAGTATTGGCTGGGAAGCGAACTCGCAACCGCCGGATCACAAGTTTAACGCGCAAACCCCTGAGCCACGCTGCGCCATAAACAAAAGCCCCCTATTCCGATTTACATATTCACTTCGAAAGGAAATATATTATATTATATATTACAGTTATGAGTGTTTCAACGTCGCAAAGGGCAAGAAACATTGTATTAAAAAGCATTGAGAAGCCAGTATAACCCTTTTTACCGAGGACAGAAGTGGAGGTTTTTAATAAAACTGAGGTCTTTGTTGGTAAGGGCGCTTCCATGGAATAAACCTACATTTCGACACTCGTCATTACCTTTTATAATGTGCTTCCTTATCGATCACAAAAAAGAGGAATTTGATGACAAAAGTGTTATCATGTAACAAAACCTGTTGGACATAGTTCCGAAGTAAAACACCAACAGTTACTGAACCGTCTCTGCTAAAATAAACGACTGTGTATAGTTCTCCTGGCGCAGAAATTGAGAAACTGCTCCATTTCATTTACAAAAGTATTTTTAAATAAAACTTATATAGTTTTGTAAAAGTCTTGTCATAGCAAGACTTCTAAGTCTACCTAGGAAACAAAGGGATAAATAGTAGAGAAAACTAATGCTTGATTTGTAATTATTTGATAGGTCTACCTTTATTCAATCTTTCCATTAGCTTTAACATCACTTAAAACGTCAAAGTTGTAATTTCTGCTCGGTTTACTACCCTAACTACTTGGCATGTTTTAAATTTATTTGTAAAACCTTGCATGTCTATATACACGTTTTTTTTTTTAATTAACTTTTGTAAGTTTAGAAAATTGTGAGCAAATGGGGGACAATTTCAAAGATAGGCCTGGACATTTCGGGCATTTCCACGAAAAAGCCTTCTTCTCTCCACTGCTAATTTCATACCTTTAAAATATTTCAATCATTTGATTGCGCAGTGGCTGCCTTACAGTTTATTTTTACTAGAAACGTGTATTTTATTCACCTTTACCAAGACTGTTTTTGTCTCCATCGCTCGTGGCCCATACAACCCCAGTCGAGGTAGATGTAGGTCCAACACCACTGTGTGCGTAACGTGGCGGCTCTTGTGCTGTTAGATCTGCAGAAGAGAGTTACATGTATAACATTATTCAGAAAAAAAGCATTAACCAATTCTGAGGACAATCTAACTGGCTATCATTTATCAACGCGTCGCTCCGTGGTGTAGTGATATACGCTGGGCTATATGCCCGAGAGGTACAGAGTTCAAGCCCCTGGTATCACAAACTAGTGTTTACGCCTTGGAAAAGGCTCTTTGCATGGTACAATTAATAAAAATAAATGTGTTTATAGTCAATCACCAGTAGGCCAATACATACCAAAGCAAATTCAACTAATATTTCAGAGCATTACAGTAGGACAGCCTGCTAGGCGCTCAAATACCAACATTCGACAAATTTCAAGCACTGCCTGGAGCCGGGAACCCATTTTACAGGTGGTTGGACTGGGGAAAGTTAGGCTAAATTGTTTTCCCATCCCAGGGCAATTGCAACATGAGATGGTCGAACCCGCGACCTGCAGATGTCAAGTCCGACGCGCTAATCACTCTGCCACGCGGGCATCCACCAAGTACCCGTATATTGGAAGATTGTGGTTTTTTAGCTCCTGCTCATCTGTGAGTTCAGACGGCAGTGTAGTTGGTAATGGCGTGTACTGAAACCCAACTAGTTAGGCTTAAAGTATTTAAAGAGACTAGAGGCTAAATGAGTAGATTTGGAGCATAGTTATCATCAAGCACGAGAGATACAGAGTGACGGAGCGACAAAGCGAAAGGAAAAAGAACCAGAAAAAGACGGTGATAAGAAGCGACAAAATCCGAAGAAAAAAGTAATGATAAGCAAAAAGACACATACCCCAAAAAGATGGGAAGAAACATAGATAAATATAGTTATATATAGGTAGATATATAAATAGATAGATAGATGGGTGGATAGATAGACATAAAGAAAGATAAAAAGCAGTAGTAGTAGTAGTATAGTAGTGGTAATATAGAAGTAGTAGTAGCAGCAGTAGTAGCAGCAGTAGTATCAGCAGCAACAGTAGTAGCAGTAGCAGTAGTAGTAGTAGTAGTAGTAGTAGTAGTAGTAGTAGTAGTAGTAGTAGTAGTAGTAGTAGTAATAGTAGCAGTAATAGTAGTACTAGTAGCAGTAGTAGCAGCAGCAGCAGTAGCACCAGTAGCAGTAGTAGTAGTAGTAGTAGCAGCAGCAGCAGCAGTAGCAGCAGCAGCAGTAGTTGTAGTAGTAGTAGTAGTCGTAGTAGTAGCAGTAGTAGCAGCAGCAGCACTAGTAGTAATTGTAGTAGTAGTAGTAGTAGTAGTAGGCCTAGTATTGCCACGACAATAACAACTATTGCGACAGACAAAGAGAATACAAGAACTAAAGAAGGCGAACTTTATTTATCGTCCAATCAATTGCTGTGTTAACATCACTTGTTAATGACAAGCTGTTTGTAATCCTATCTGCCTAATTGCTAATCGATTTCTTATCGATATAACCCGCGCTGAGTTTAGAGGTCATTTGCATGCAGACAATGCCTCGCCTTGATCTAGATTTTACATACAAAACAGCTAACTGCGAATAAACACTAAAACTTTTACCAACTTCGTCAGTCTAGTGAGCTCCAAATCATGTTTTCTTTTCGAAGTTTAGTGAAACAGCGGAAAGGATAAAGGCCGTAAACTCTGATTGATTTCTGTGAGGTTACGAAATGAATCAGGCCGGCTATGTTTGTAGACGTTTTTGTGTGTTTTAGAGTGGCAGTTGAACAAATAACAATAAATCGGGGTGCCCCCGAAATCTGTTTGTTTTTCGATTTAAGCGCGTGATTTTTTGGGGAAAAGGTTTTTTTTTAAAAACTTTTTAGATTATTCTGAAATAACGAGTATTAGATCTAGCTAATATCTTTTTTAGAAGCGACTGTTTTAGTAGTAGATTTTTTCACTCAATTTATTGCAACCTCTCTGTCAAGGTTGATATTGCTGCTGGTAATGAACTTATTTATTTATTTTTTAATTCTGTTGTAAGATCTGATTTTCTCTAACTATATCCTTAAAAATTGACATTTGGGTCAGTTTACAAATACAGTAACGCGTGGAAATTAATTTTTCTTCTCGTTGGTTTTTTTTTTTTTTGGTTCGTTTTTTTTCCAGCAAGAATACTTAGTCCTAACGTTTGAATCGATTACGTCTGAATATCTCATTTAATTTTCACGTTTTAGGGAGCGTAGTGATCTAGTTCCTAGACATTCAGGTTTTGGAAAAAGACGTCCTGGGTTCAAATCCTGGTCTCGTTAGGTCGATATTTCGTCGCCACTCTGAGGTGTTAGAAGGGAACTCTGTTTCCAATGCTGTTGTTTCCAATTTGCTACGTATTGAATTTTTCATGTTAAGTTATGTTAGATATTGTATCCTAGGTAATCCAAATATAGGTTGTTAATATTACAGTTGTTTTTTTTTATGAAAAGCTTTTAATAATAATAATAATATATACACTTATATAGCGCCAAAACTAAAACAATAAGAGCTCTAGGCGCTTTACATAACAGCATAAAATAAATATTTGTTGTAGCAATGCAAAAGCCAAACTATATAGTATTTAAACCAGTGTATACATATATCATCACTAAAACTTAAATATATAAAATATTATAATAAATCTTATTTGTGAACATCAATTTCGACAAGATTAAGCAAGTTGTAAGTCTAGATTTCAAGAATTAAAAGTAGACTATGCATGGACAGATATTTAAAAATAATACTTTCAAATTCAGTTAAAAAAGAGTTATTCACAATAAAAATTTATACAAATTAATACTCTAGTTCGCATCTGTCACACAGCCTCAGACGACATTAAAAATCTTAGAGAAAAAGAAAGTTTTTAGGTTTTTTTTAAAAACACTTAAAGAGCTGGTCTCGCGAAGCTGCTGTGGCAGACTGTTCCACGTGAGAGGGCCAAAATAACTAAAGGACCTCTCACCAACCTTCGTTCTTATTATCTTTTTTTGCAAGTATAGTATGCATGTGCTCATCTTGAAAATAATCTTGTCCGGCTTAATACTGGTTTGTTTGTTTTTTTCTTCAAATCGTTTTTGCGCACGAATGGCATTTCTTGAACCTGTATGTTTATAGGGCATTCGTCGATTTTTATTGAAAATGATAGATTCGTATTATTGTACATCGATCTTGTATAAAAGGTTCCTTCATTGATCTGTGTTTTTGCCCCTTTGTTGTCAATGTCAACTGCGGAGATGAGGAAATTTCCCTTGCAATGAAGTTGCTCCTCTTTAGAGCAGACTACAGTATTATACAGAACTTCAGCGTTCTTTAACAAATGATTAATTTTACTCGTACCCCGGTATATAACTGATTCAATGCCAAAACGAGTGGCATGTAGGCTTATGATTTCAATAAAGTTTTCAAAATTTTTTTGCAATATATTTGAGCGGAATTCCTAGGAAGTTTTTGGACCATAAAAGAAAACGTATTCGTTATTGGAGTAATCTGATCGAAATAAAAGAAAGCGAGAAAAGTTGAGGAAGAAAAGGGACAATAGAGGTGAGGGGGAGACGAGCAGTTGATCAGAACGTGTAGCTGTTTCCACATCGATTGCGCGAGAAACTAAATCAATTAGGACATTTCATGTAAAACCAATCGTACTGAAAATACAAACATTAGATTTCACGCGCTACGGGCCCGCTCAAAAGGATTAAAGCCCATAGCGGAGGAAATCCAAGATGGCTGATGGGATAACGGGCCCCGTTTAAGAATCTAGATCTATCGTTTTCTGCAACTATTGGCCTGAGTTGACGAGCAGGTAGTTCTAAAGATAACTGAATTATGACCGGTTCGTTTTCAAACCTACTAAAAGGATTTGTATAGGAGAGAATAATTTTGTGAGGAAAAATGGACAAAAACAATGTTTCAAATTCAGGCTGAATGAGTTGGAAGTCAGAAATTCTTTTCTTGAGAACACGACACATAAAGGTCTAATGTTTTCTTTCCGTTTTCTCTACATTTCCAATCAACAAAACCTTTAATAGTTGGACGCTGAGAAAAATGTCTTGTTCAAAACAAAATGAAAGCCTTCCAAGTTGAATATTGCGATATCTGACTTATGCGCTCTAGATGCGAGACACAATTATTTCGTATCTAATAATAAAACATCATATTAATAAGAAAACATTTAAGGAACAGAAATCTGTCATTGAGGGAATATATTATTTGTACATAGTAAGAAATAAATGTAGAAGAGAGAGAGATGGTTTATTATTTGCATTTTTAACGTCATAGTCAACTTCGAGGTTATATCAGAGACGGTGCCGGGGACAATTGAAAGCGTGCTGCCTCACTGTGATGTAAGGAGCGCTTGCGTAAACCACACCCAGTCACATTATCCTGACACCGGGTCGACCATACTTGACACTAAATCCATAATGCCAGACACTAGGCGTATCAGCTGCTAATACCAATTTTATAGTCTTTGGTTTGACTCGGTCGGGGATCGAACCACGCACCTCCCGATCTCTGAGCGAGTGTGTTACCGCTAGCTAGGCCACAGAGCCGGTGATAGAAAGAGAGAGAGAGAGAGAGAGAGAGAGAGAGAGAGAAAGAGAGAGAGAATGTGTGTGTATATGAGAATCAGAGAAAGAAAGTGATAGAGAAGAAAGGAAAATGGGTGTAAAAGAGTTTTAATAGCTCCATTACTTAAGTAATTGTCCTAAATTTGACCTGAGGCTGTTTAGATCTTTCTGTGATTTCTTTTTCATTACCATCACTTTGTTCTTTGATTCTTTTTCCAGACCCAAACCCATCAAACAGGAAGTAGATGGCATGTATTAAAAAAGAACGTTTCTCTTATAACCATAATAGTAATGTTGAAGAAAAAAGCAATTTTGTCAATGGGAGGAAAGACTGTGTCTCATATTTCTGATAAACCTCTCTCTCTCTCTCTGTCTCTCTCTCTCTCTTCTATCTGTCTCTCTGTCTCTCCCGCTCTCTATCTCTCTCTGGGTGGCTCAATGAAAATGAAGGTAAAGGATGAACTGTCCTGAGCGGTGAAAGAATGCAACTCATTAAGCCCATCAAGACAAGATCTAAAACAAACTTATTATGTGTTTCTTGTCAAAAAGTTTAAACAATTCATTACTTACGATTAAAAAAAAGCGACTGTTTATAGCTATTGAATGTTCATTAAATCTAACAGAACATATGTATTCATACTAAAATAGGTCACTTTAATTTCGGGAATATTTTGTTAACAAAACGATTTTTTGATAAAGTTGAACAGCTTGTATATCTTATGTTGACAAATTTCCAATATTTTACGAAACAGTCATTTAGATTGAAAGGACACTGAATGGTGGGCAAAAATAAAAAAAAAAGTATTTCTCACCTTTAGAATAAAACCTTGCAGAGCAAGAAAGAGAGACAGAGATTGAGAGAGAGAGAGAGAGGGTGAGTGTGAGAGAGAAAGAGAGAACGGTAGAAAGATAGAGAAATAAGAAGGTAATACACTTCTTTTTTTACTCTGGGGTATATTTTTTACCAAACGTTTTGTACATTCATTAAGTTATCTATAGGTTACAGCAGATACCTAGACATTTTAAAGCGAGAATCTGCCAAAAACGAGCGTTATTATTACTTTATCGCTACTTCTAATCAACAATACCCCTTAAAATAGTCATCTTTCCTAGACATAATGGCTTTGAAGTAAAGCGAGGTTTGCTATACCTGTGAAATGTCGAAACAAATTGCTTCATGCCACACAGCTTTAAATTATCAATGATATAAAGCTATAGCCAGATATATGGATGGCGGGGAAGAAAATAAATTGCTTGATTAGGACATTTTGATGTAAATACATTAAGAGAGAGAGAGAAAGAGACAGAGAGGTGGGGAGAAATAGAGAAAGAGAAAATTGGAGTTCGGTGTATAGAGGTAGAGATAAAAAAAGGTAGAGAGAGAGAGATAGAGAGAGATTGAGAGAGAGAGAGAGCCTGCAAGCGAGAGCTATTGAGAGGCTACAAGAGAGATAGAGAAAGAAGAAACAAAGACAGAGATAGAGTGAGTGAAAATTAACGTCATCTGCCAATCCGCACTGTTTTCTAGTTACCAGTTGCTTTTTATCGCGCGACAGATTACAATCTAGCCTGATAAATTGCCGCTTGTATTCTCCGAGAAGTCGTAGCGAGCGGCGCCAGAGCTGTTTAGTGTGATAGAAAATAGGCATGTTTTCATGTTGTATTGCCATCTTTCAACTTGGAGCTCGCAAATTGAGGGTATTTATAGAGAACAATGCACGCTAGTTGGTGAGTGATAGGCGTGGTTCGGACTAAGAGGTGAAGATATGTGTGTTATGGGCGGAGCGAGGGGTGGGGGGGGGGGGGGGGGTAAAAATGGAGGCATATTGATAGAAAACAGTGAAAGGTGTTCCATAGGAAGTAAAAAGAATGAAAGAATGACAGATGGCATAATGAAAGGAATAAATATATGAAAAGAAACTGTTAAAAATACCAGGAAAAGACGGCGATGACGACGACAAAGAAGAAGAAGAAGTACAACAACGTGAAATATTTCAGCAAAAGTAGTAGTACTGTATGGCTAAACCTCCAGATTATATTTGTTGATTCAGGCTACCAGGTCCTCATCAGCATCATGGACTGTTTCATATCCACCGTCTAGTTTCGTAACCCGGCAGTTTAAAAAACAACAACAACAACAAAATAATATTAACACCACTAGCGAAGAAAAAGCAACAATAACACTAACTAATAAATAACAACAACAACAACAGCAACAACAACAACAATAACAAATACTACAAGTTTAGAGACAAAATCAAAGCAAGCCTCTCATTCTAGTCCCCGGTATTTTCTCAAGCTTAAACGAAAAATAACCCGAGAGAAATCCGAACTAGAACTGGAACTAGTCTCCATACATAAAACCTATAAATTAACCGAACTAGAATTATAACGAGATTGAGCACGATTTGAATCCATTTTTTTTCTACCGCTGTAACTAACAGCTTTGCTCGTCCCTGACGATTTGTCGAGCTGTGAATAAATCAGCGACCCGGTGATTGTTTTCAAAACCGAGATGGCGTACGGCATCTCATCTCATCTAGAAATGTTTTGAATGGACGTTACTAATCTGTTTCCATTTTTTACCGGAGGCTCGAAGTTCTGTTCCAGTAGTTTATCACGATTGTTGTTTCTGTTATTACTAGGAAAACGTGCTGCATAAATCAAAGTCATGGGCGGTTTGGTGTAGATGTAGTGGTTTCTTTTTGTTTATTTTATCATATTCGTTGGTTATATTTATGGGATGGAGAAGTCGGAATCAACTTGAGAAGCAATTATTATAATTATTTTTGTTTCATAAAATTACAATGGTATACTTTATAAAGACACTATTTCATGTAAAGAATTGAATTAAGTAGACTTTTGTTTTTCAACGATAATAGTATAGAAAGAGTGCCTTTTTCACTTGGCCATTATACATAAAGAGTTTCCTATTCACAATGAAATAGCTTGAAGCAACTTAAGGGGCGGGTATTAACAAGT
>BMAT01008356.1:173200-185706 GCA_019649035.1 Elysia marginata | reverse complement strand
ATCCAGCCCAAGTGTAAACAAATTTGTGCCCAAGTATCATTTTGATCTGTCTCTTCAAATTCTATGTATGGGTGAGAACATAAGCATGCACAGAAATTTTTTTTGAGTAGAGGGCTGACCCCTTTACACGCTAGTGTTAAACATACGTGATGAGAGGTGTGTTAAGTTTCAGGTGACCAGTCTGGGTTTAGATCGTCTCGGGCTAACGTATGGGACTGTTTCAGTTCTAACCTTTTTTCTATGTAAAGTTCAGAAGGTGGGCTCGCCAGCGAACTCTTCTGTTGGCGCGGTATATTATTCAAATAACTTCAGTGCTAAATCTAAGCCTAAAATCTCACCATTGTCCAAAGGAAACTACTCTAAAAGAATTTCTTAAAGATCATGGATCAGTCCTATCTCGGCAATGAAGCTGAATATGATCTATCCTGGCGTGTGTAGTCTTGTTCAGATACTGATGTCTTGAGGATAGAAACTTTTCACAAATCTTACGCCACATTTGAATGCCCTAGTCTAAGGCGTCAGCCATGCGGTAAATAACATTTTTAAAAAAGTGTCTTGCTGGTTGGTTCGGATTCTTAAGTATTTTGCTCAATTTTAGTTAAAGGCTTTTGACGTACAAACTCTTTTAGAGATGGCAGTTTACAAGTGATAATTTTTTTCGGCATCTTATTTGACCGATTCCACCTTTGTTAGGTCTTTCTAAGAGGCTTTTTCAAACCAGGCTAAAAGAAATTGAGTTGATGTTTTCGGTTTTATTTTCCTGCGATTTGTATAAATTTGCATAAAATTGCTTCACTTCATTTGTGATAAGTTCATTGTTTTTAACCCCCCCCCCCCTTATTCATTGATAAGAGAAGTGTTTCTTTTTTATGTATAATGTTTATTTTCTAAATTGCAGAGATAGCGTGTCACCTTTTCTCCCTCATTGATCCATCTTGCTTTCGATCGGATAAGAACACCTTTCATGACTTGGGGTTGGCAAATTTTCCAGTTTTTCTTTCTTCTGGGCAATTTGTGATGCATTGTTTCTGTTTCTCTTAGGACGTCCCTCGTACTTGCAATCGTATAAGCACTAACTTTGTTTCTTTTACTTCTATAACTATCGGTGTTACTACCATTGATACTGTTAAAGCTATTACTACTATCGTTAGTTTTGTTGTTACGATTAATTTTAAAAGGAGGTTGGTAAATTATGACTTATGACGATGGTTTTTATTGTTATAATGAACTTTAAAATTATGAATATTTCTATATTTTTATACTATTATTATCACAGTTATTCACTATAACTATTATTATGGAAATTTTACGGTAATGCGTATACAGCAGAAGCTGGATAAAAAAAATTTTACTATTATTATTATCATTGCCGTGATTAGTATCACAACAATATTTATCACCATTTTTATTATCATTGTTTTTACTTTTCTTATAATTACTACATTATTAATGATCATTATCAATTTTTTACCTACTTTATTCGTGTTATTATTAGTTTTAATGTTTTCTTATTACCCTGAATAATATTATATTATTATGTCTATTATTGTAATATTATTACCATCATCAGTGCCGCCACAAAATTGTTCCTGAGCTATTATTGATTGTTTTGTCAGGTTGTGCTCTTCGTTTGAAGACAACATCAGATCAAATCGACTGGTAATAAAAACAAGCCTTAACTTCAGATTTGCAGTTCAACTAGGTAAGGTACAATAACACCATTTTAAAACACAGTTGCTGCTAACATTTCCGAGAGTACGCCTACTACAAATACCGATGTTACCTCTACTATCATTGACGCCGCTCTTATCAGTGACACAGTACTACTACTGCTAATACCACTATCGCTGCTTTTAGTTTATGGTAGATGGTTTTGAGTACAATATCATCAAGATTATTGTTGTTAGTGTGTTGTTAGCTATCATTATGATTGACACAACTATGTTTGTCATGAATATTATCATTTAATTATTATGACTATGAGGACAATTAGTAACTATAACTACTTCTATTACAATTGATATCAGTATCTTATCATTTCAAATGTTGATGTCAGTACTATATTGTTATTATAAATATTATTATAATTCTTTTTGTTAATATCATTACTCGTATTATTTCGTTACCCAGCAGCGATATTTCTATTCAGTGAACAGATGGCATCGCTCTGTTTCCTTTGCCTACCGCGGAAAGGTGAAAGTGGGTCTTCAGGCAAAAAAAATTATGTTTCTTTTTTCCATATTTAAACTTTTTAATTCATTTTTAATTAAAAGTGTAATGTAGTTTTTTTTTCTATGAAGCTTTTTCTCTGTAGATTTTTTCTCAGTAGTTTATTTTCTTAATAGTTTATTTTAGTAGCAGTTTTTTTCGTACGGAAAAAAGCTATAGAGTTTATTTTCGTAGTAGTTTTTGTACGGAAAAAGCTACGTAGTTTTTTTTTCGTAGTCGTATTTTTTCCGTATACCCCATTACTCTGCCTGGTAACTTGTCGTGTATCAAACTCTTTTGTTCAACTTTCTCTACAATTACTTCTAAATGGCTTGATTTGATCGCTCATAGCAGTTTCTTTTCCATCGATTTATGCTAATGTTTTTAAAGTCAAAGACTGAAATTTGTAGAATCTTGAGAGTCGTGAAGTTTTGTTTTCTCTTCACCACTAGATCTACCCATAATCTGGCCTTACCGTGTTCGTTTCTGGACTCTTTTCTTTCTAAATTCGTCTTGGTGGGTTCTGGTCCGTCCTTGCTCCAGGACCGGAAACTCTACAAACAAAACAAAAAGAGATAAGTCTAGACTGCCGGATCTTTTGAACCATTTATCAGGATATTTTGTTATGGGTCCATTGAGGAAGTAAACTTGTCTTGGCGTGACACGCATTAGCACACATACAGACACACACAGCAAAATAATAGACGGATTACGCACTGTCACACTCATACACACGCAACGATAGACAGATTTGTATCAAAGTTCTTTATCTGCGGCTCATGGTAGGATATTTCTGTGAGAGATTTACGTTCTAAATGGAAGATTTCTCAAGGCTAGCTCACGAAAGGGTGTTGCACGTGACATGTTAGCTCTTTCGTCTGCCTTTTAAAAAAAGTTCATGCTTTTAATATGAGTCTTCATTCAAGATGCACAAGTATGCTGTTTGTAAATATGTTTCACTGTGGTATTAAGAGAGACAGAAATAAAAAGAAAAAGGTGAGAGAGACTGATAGAGAGAAAAAGAGAGAAAGAAAAGAAAGAGAGAGAGTTAGAAAGAGACTGAGAGAGAAAAAGAGAGAGATAGAAAGTGAGAGAGAGAGAGAGAAGAGAGAGAGAGAGAAGAGAGAGAGAGATAGAAAGAGAGAGAAAGAGAGAGAAAGAGAGAGAGAGAGAAGAGAGAGAGAGAGAGTAAGCAACATAGGCCGGCAGAGCACAGTTTTTGCCACAGTGTGATGCTTTGCTCTGTAGTCTGCTCATGTGTTATAATTTTTTAACACGGAAACCTGTTTTGTTACAGTGAACGAGAAGCTATTTATAGCCATGGGCAAGAAATAAAAAGCCTATAGATAAATCTCCTTCACTGTTTGTTAATTTTTTTTTATCTCCGATATTTATGACTCTAACTTTTATCGTAATTATAATCATGTACAGCTTATTTCTCTAGTAGAAAGAAAAATGTCTGCACCATCTCGCTACTAATAGTGTCCTTCCCTATCTCAAAAACATCAGTTCAGTGTGCAGTAAAAATATTGTACGTTAAAGTCAAAATATTTTGCATCTAGAGTCACTCAAACATTTTAATAACCAACAAACAAATACTAAAGTAAAGATTGGAAAGAAAAGAAAGATAAAGTTATTTTTTGACAGATATTATAATTTTTAAAAAAAGGTCGAGTAATAGAGAGAAATACAGCCACTAATACAGTAATAGGTAGTTTAGTTGATAAGTGTTTTCAAGACGAAGCTGTATATGAATTTACCATGATGGGATGAATAGAGCTGTTCTTATCTATCTTATCTTATCTTATAAGTAGATAAAGAATTAAATTATAATTAGGCGTGCAAAGTAAATGTACCATTATGAACATATAGCTTATCGACAAAGGAACAAACAGGGCAATAGTGACAATTATAGACACGTTGTTAGATTGGTAAAAAATGAATATAATTTATACATATGGAAACGTGAAATGGTATTAAATTATTGTAGACATTCGGCCATTGGATAAATGAATGCGGTGATTAAATCTAGCGTTTTATTATTATATGTTAAATGACCCAATTTGTTAATAAGATTAAAAGATGGAGAAAAAATACCAAATAGCTAAGAAGTCTTACAAGATTAGATTTGTTTGTAAGCTTTCCTATTTACTCCGCTCCATTCAATCACACATTGGCACCCCCCCCCTCTTTTCCCAGTCCATATAACTGCCCAACTGTCAGGATCCGCCGAAAAAAATTGCTTCGTATTTCGCGCTTTGGTGACTCTTTGTTAGTACAAGTTGACTTTCCCACTTTAATAAAGACTTTTCCAGGGATTTTTTTCTATTCTTTCCATTTTTGCTTGGTCTGTGACTATGAAAAAACAAGAACAGGCTAATACTCTACGAGCTGAATTACTGAGCGAAAGAATCAGTTTTGGCACAAACTAAAGTAGAAAAGCGAACAAAATTTATTCGTTATATATTATAAAACATTGTTTCTATTTTTATCACACTAATTTAGGATATTTGTCTGAGTTGTGTAGAAAATAAACGCAAGCACACGTATGATATAAAGACATAGATAAATACATGGACACACGTGTGTTGTAACTTATAGAGAGAGATACATATAAATATATGCAAAAAACATGTTTTATAGAGAGACAGATAAATATATACAAAATAAACGTGTGTTATAGAGAGATAGATAAATATGTACAAAATAAGCGTGTGTTATGGAGAGATAGATAAATATATGCAAAATAAACGTATGTTATAGTCAGATGGATAAATATATGTAAAATAAACGTGTGTGATTGAGAGATGGATAAATATATTCAAAATAAACGTATGTTATAGACAGATGGATAAATATATGTAAAATAAACGTGTGTCATAGAGAGATAAATAAAAACATGCACGCTAATCTAATGGTCTTTGAGTATGGTCGCCTAGTCTTTAATACAATCGACATAAATAGACAGATTAGGCTCTATCAAAATGTTTAATATTTTTAGATGTTGGTATTGTTTTCTTTTTTTGAGGATTTAGAGTGTGTATGGAAGAGAGGGAGGCGAGAATTGTCTCTGGGGTTTATTAATTTATACACTGTTTACATTTGTTGTGTAGTTCATTGACGATTATGCTTGATGACTGAATGTTTCTGAAAATCGTTGAATTGGCCTCTTGCCTTAAAAGACCCTTGAACTTCAATACTTGTTAAAATACAGACACAATATTGCATGACATGACAAGCAGAACCAGCTGATATAGTTATGTCCTCAGGGTAGAACAGAATACAGGCACAAAAGCTAAGTAGATAACCATAGTATACATAATTATGTATATAATAATAATGATTATGATAATAATAATAATAATAATAATAATAATAATAATAATAATGTAGTTTATTTATATCCCGCCCTCTCCCTCAATTTGAGGCCCAAGTCGATACAATTAGAATTAAACAATAAGCAAATACATTCATTTATACAAGTACATTCCATTCATAACAGACTTACATTTTTTCGACAACCGAATTTTTTACGCTCACTGACAAAATAACTGGCAGTCTCCTTTGAGTTGGGAAAGACTAAACAGACCTGTAATCATGGGAGAAGAGTAAAGTCAAAGATTAACCAAATAACCAGCGTCATAAGTTGGAATATAAAATTCTCTCAACATTGAGGAATTTGTAGCTGTAAGAGGTTTTACTGCATAATTACACCACGTCTTTGTAGGGCCTGTACTCTATTAATTTTTCTCTTTAAACGAATTTATATGATAAGGGCCAATTATGGATAGAGCAAAGCATAGGGTAAAGAACAGGGAACATATTCGTTACTTCTATAATGTTGTACATCAGATGCGGCTTATGTTTGCAATTGGAAATACGATTAAGGCGGAAAATTATCGTTCTTGCCCGCAAGCAATGGCTCTGACCTACATCTACGTGACAAATTAGGGAACACAAACTCGTCCATCTTCCTTTATTGCAGATTAAACATTGTTTGTGTAGCACGATTGGTGAATAATATTACCTATATTAAATAGAATACACAATTCCTATTCAAAGGGTAGATTTAGGTAAAAACCATTAGATTTTGAAGAGGAAGTTTTTCAAAAGGAGCGACAATTTTCGCTCTTATCGCATTCCCACTTAGTGAAACGCATGTACAATAGAAAGCAAAGGGAAGGGGGAAATTATTTACCAACATTTTACACATTAGATACCTGTCGTATTTGTAACTAATGAATCTATATAGAAAAAATTTCATACGGACAAAACAGTATTAACTTCTAAACTTTTAATCTGTTCATCTGATACCTCTAAGTTTTGTAACAGTAGAACAATTAGCATACAAAATAGTATAAGCTTGCCAGACTAGAATAAACTATTGTTTCTATATCCAAATCGGAAAGTAATCACATGGCTAGGATTTGGCTTTGGGTCGTTCCATCAATCACACACACCGTCAATAATCTATGCACAAACCCATATCTTTCAAATACAGTTGAATGAAAAGTCAAACTACTCTAGGAGTCATAATATCAAGATGCGTGTGCTTTTTCTCTGTAATCTAACCTTTTAACCTGCTTTTGGCGAGTGTTCATTAATCTATTCATTCAGAGAAGATAATGATAATAAGCCTCTCTGAATTCCAGGACAATGGAAACGGCCGAGGTTTTTAGGCCATAAACCATTATTCTATACATAGAGGAATTTGCATGATTCTCTCGCACAAACAAGAATTGATGATAGCGGTGAGAAACATTCGTGTCAGCACACTCGATCTGCAGTGCACATGGCAAAAGTTTCTGAGTGCAGCTCCGAACTGAATAAAGTAAGCTCACATTTTCACCTGATTAGTGCAGGAAATCAACTACTCTAACGAATAAGCTGAGTTTTTTTTATCAACACAATAAGCTAAAGAGGGAACCCAAACGAAATAAATATGACCTATTACTACCCTGAAATAGTCACGTGACTATTGGGGTCAACAAACCGACTTGTGGCGGATTTTATTTGGGGTACTGTTTGGGATGTTGTTTAAGGTCACTTTTAAAAGCCTTAGTTAGACTTTTACAAGCAAAAAGTCTAGATCTAGATATGTATACGAGCCCGAATACAAAATCTTCAGCCTAGCCCCAGGGGGCATGGAAATTCAAGTGACATTGTTTACATAGTATCTAACCCAAGCAGCACCCCAAATGAAATCCACCATTACTATTTATACCAACCAATGAAATGTTGCTACTTTTCTAGACCCATCGGCACTCGCGTAACATAAAAATTCAACATGGAATGGCGGTAATTTGGAAGAGATTATTGAATGGTAACCCCCGCTGACCCCAAGACCCACGTGACATTTTGGAGATATAGCTCAAATTCATTGGATTTTCCGAGTAGATTTAGTGTACGTGTCATAAAAGTCAACCGATTGAATTTCGCATTTTTTTCTAGGAAAGAACGTTTTCGTTTTTCTATTTGCAAAAAAAAAAATTCATCAAAATAGACTTACCCAGTATATTTCAGTACATTTTAATTAACACCCTGTTTGAATAGTGAGGTTTTTTACAAGAACACCATATTTTTTTAATGAACTCCCAGATTTTAACTACAGTAAAAGTCAATCCTCAAGGTTAGTGTGGCAATTGGCAGAAATGCAAACGAAATGTAAGAAAATAAGCAGGGTCTTGCAGCGTCTTATCCTCTGTCAAGAGACTGCTTGAATGGATTTCATTGTTTTAAAGGCTTCAATAATTTAAAAGTAGAAAATCGGAACATTCTGATACCCTGGGTCAGAACGAAATAACGGATATTTGGTTAGGTAAATTGCATTTTAACGTCTGTTTTTAACTACAAGGTTATACTAGAGACAGCGCTTGCGACAATTGAAAGCTTGCTGTTACACTGTGATGTCAGGAGCGCTTGCACACACCACACCCAGTCACATTATCCTGACACCGGGCCAACCAGACTTAACACTAAATCCATAATGCCAGACACTAGGCGGATCAGCTGCTAATACCAATTTTAAAGTCCTTGGTTTGACTCGGTCGGGGATCGAACCCACACCTCGCGATCTCTGAGATAGTGTCTTATCGGTAGGCCACAGAGCCGGTGACACAACGGAAAGCCATTGACGCGCTGAAAATGGTAGCATTTTGAAGCACCAGCTATTGAGGCAGAAACAGGGCCACTGCTAATTTTGTAGCCAAAAAGGGTTCGTACTCATGCGTCACCAGTCTAAAGGATGCTCCAGGAGGATTTAGGGCTCGGGAAGCTTTCTATCCTGCGGGTTGATAATGTTTTAACCTCTGGCGATAGAGAGTGAGGCTGGTATATGCCTTGCATTTTGAAGAAAACTTATAATGCGGATAAAAAAATTATTTTCTTAAATTGTAACACGAGTTGAGATCTAGATATAACGATATATGCTATTCACAAGAGAAAACAGCCAATCAATCATAGCTGCCTTAGGACGCATCACAAACCAACAAACAAAACACAACAAATCAACAATAAATGAATGTTTTTTTTTAATTCCAGGTATTAAATTATTGCGCATAAACTATCCCAGAAAAACAAGCCAGTTGTCAATGAGTTTTAGACTAATACTGTTCTTTTGTATTAATAAAACAGACCACCCTTGCTCAAGAAAACTAGGAAGAAAAGGTTCTTTATGATGAAGCCCATATCCATAAATAATTAATGACGCAAACATTCCTTTGCAATTATTTGGAAGCAGTTAAGCCCTTGGGTCAACTATTTACTAGTGTCTTGCGGGTATTCATCAAAATGACTTGAAAACCAATTATTATTCAGAATGTCGTTAGCCCCGTTTCAAGATTGTGTTCATATCAAAGGAGAATATACTGAGCAGTAATCCAACTTTGATAAGATTTGTTCAAGTACTTATTGCATAACAGTAGTTCTCTTTCTCCAAGTTCTCCCTCGCATTTACAACTGATTGCATGCGTATGTGGAACAAGCTAGGTAAAAACATTGAGCCTTTCAAGCTACATTCTTGTTTTACTCTCAATAACTTGAGTCTATCATGTCAAGGCATTAGTGACTCCTACTACCTTAAAAACAATTCACCATTTACTAATATCATTGACTTTTTTGCTGCAAGTTAAAAATAAATCTTTCCTTTTTGTCATTGTATCAAGATACGTAAACTAAATATTACAACCGTAACTCTTCAACCGAAAACAAACATTTCAAAGTAGTTGAAGCAACAACCAGAAAGCAAGCTGGGTACTCTTGAAAAGTACGGTGCCTCGAGACTTTGCCAAGTCGATGCGATATAAATATATCGTTATCGACTATTTTAACAGCTGCATTCTAAAACCCTCTCTCTACTAACGAAATGGAGGTATCGATATTGACATATTTCTATCGACAGGGCAGAGTCTCGAGGGACTGCAATTGCTCAAGAGTACCGCAAGCTGGGCTGTAAAATATTACCAGAAGATAAAGTACACAACATGACCGGAATAATCAAGTTTGAATAATAACAGATTTAATGATGAAGTTTAGATGACTGGTCGCACTGGGCTTTGTTTTGCTGTTTACAGAATAATCGCTAACATAACAATAAACATGGCAATAATAATTACACATGTCAGGATACTATTTTGTTTTTCAATCGTTGTATCTGTTGCTTTAGATCTTTCTGATGATAGACACTGATCATGCCATCAACGTAGAACAATGTTGCCCTGAAAATGGGCTCAAAATGCAAATGCAAGTTCGTTAAAACTTTCTTAAAAAAAGTTAATGAAAAAAATATCATTTAATGCAGATAATTTACTTGAGGTTTTTTATAAAGGGAGTTATAAAGTTAATTACGCATGATATTTGGTGTTTTTTTCTCTCCTTTGAACTTTAGGTGCATACGCATTCATCATTGTCAATGACTGCTTACAGCTCAGCGTGTGAATGTCTGGAAAAAAATACAACTTTTGTTTTCATCATCAGTGATTAAAATATAAAAAAGTACAAGGATTAAATTAGCATAGCATACAGGAGTTGCTAATTTTAAAAAAATCTTAGCAGAAAATTTGCAATAAAAATAATTCTTCTAAAGTAAACAATCCTCAATACCAAATATCCTACAGTTATCAAAAACAATGCTCTCTATCAGAAGACAGGTGAAACTCCCATATCTTTAACCATTATCGAAGCGCGATGGCGACTTTTCGGTCATATTTTAAGACAGGTCATCAATACACCACCCAACGCTGCAATGACTAAATACGTCAAGACGGAGGGAAGCAAACAACGAGGCCGACCACAAACATCGATTGTGACTACACTACGACGAGACCTCAAGAGTCACAACAACGATCACTGGCCAACTAGATTACATTCAATTAAAGACCTTGACCACCTTGGCGACATAGCACAGAACAGATCCGACTGGAAGCACCTGACGACAGCAATATACAGATCAGCCCAGGCAGAGACGTCAGTCGACGTTGCAGCGGACGGGCATTAATTAACTAGCTAACTAAACCTGCTTACAAAAATGCATCTTCTTATGTTGCTTGCGTTCGGATGACCTCCGATAAGTAAACGATTTAATGCAAAACAAAAAGTTCTATCTCTCTTGGTCATTGCCGTGAAGCATACCATGTGCATACCATTCATCCATGTTTATAAGACTGCAGCGTTTGAACGTGTTTTTTTCCTCCCAGTGAAAAAAACTCACTTAGGTTTTATAAATTTTTTTTTTCTCAGGATCAGACAAAATCTATCGGATGTCGGTATCTGGAGTTGAGAAGACAAAAGAAAAAAAAAGAAATGATAAAAAAAAGTTCCAATTCTTTTCCACAAAATTTTTATAAGGTTATGCCATTCATGGAATTTGGAAACACAACTTTAAAAAGATATCATCGTGCATCTCCATGTTGCATATTAATACATCACTGGTCAGGCAAAACTTTGTGTTCACTGTGATTCTTGTTGGGTTTCATAGTGCATGTAACATAAAGTTTCGATTGCTCAGGAGAAAACCTTACAAGGGAAACAACTGAAACAATTTTTATATTGAACTTAATAGACCGCATAACTACAGTTAATACTTACCTTCAAGGAAAAAACAGCTTGACAATCCCGAGAATAAACTTACACAAATATAATTATGAGTTAAATTGTAATGGTCTCTGAAAGGCTGTCAACATTACGTTCCTGTATTCACATTTTTTTTCAATGAAGTAATTCAACGACAAGTCGATATTTTATTGTTTTTATGTACTTGTCTCTTTTATTTATAGGACCAATCTTTCAAAACATGTGTCAGCCAAAGACCGAGAGTATCTGACCATACGGACAGCGGACAGTTGGATCATTTACGAATCATGGGTTTGAACCGAGGTGCTTTCCCAAACAATATAGCTTTACCAGAAGGCTTTAAAACATCTGAAAAAAACATGGATTATAGGGAATGAGATTTCAACAAGAGTAGCGGAACATTCCTGGTGTCTCTCCACTATCTTATGAATACAAATATTACAATCTTTTAAAATTTATGCGACAGATTTATTTTGAAGATAAACTTTTTATTTAGCTTTATAGTTTTGAAGTTCTAGATGTCAAATCGTTTATAAAAGTAAGAAACTTACCAATATAAGACCCTACAATCTAGGTCTATATTACAATAACCACCAAGGTATTTTGTAGTGTTGTCTTCTGGAAAAGGGACGTTACTCTTTTTTTACCTCTAATCTCATTCCCTATAGTCTTCCACCGCCGAAGAAAGTCTTAAGACTTTACATATTTCCCCCAGTAGGACAATACGCACCAAAGCAAATTCAACTCATATTTCAGAGCATTGCAGCACGGCTGCCTATTAAGCGCTTAAATACTAGCAGTCTACACATTTCAAGCACTGCCTACAGCCAGATACCCATTTTACAGGTGGGTGGACTGAGGGCAGTGTGGATAAATTGCTTTCCTAAGCCAGTTACAACATGCGTCGTGGTTGGGAATCGAACCTGCGACCGCCGGATCACAAGTCCGACACGCTAATCACTGAGTCACGCTGCTCCACTTATAGAATCTGGCACGTGTGTTCGAAAAATAAGGACCCTGCTCTTTGTTCCGTGACGCTCGTGTCTACTATGGGAATCTTAAATTGCTTGACTTTGAAGTTGAAACAAATGACATAGAAATTCCTTTACTTTTAAAACGAAACAAATGCCTTACAACAACAACAAAAAACAACTAAATATTACATGAAGAACTCGTAAATTTAAAAAAGTATCTCAAATGAGAAAGTCAGTCTTTGGTTTAAAATCAGC
>BMAT01008356.1:149464-163770 GCA_019649035.1 Elysia marginata | reverse complement strand
TTTCTAGGGGATCGAGGTAAGCGCTCTTTTGTCAAAGTTTTGTGTTTAAAATTTGATGAAATAGAATGCAAAAGCTTATTCTTATAAATTCACAATTCTCGAAAGAAAGGCAAAGGTATTAATGTTTAAAAACTTCTACAAATACATGAAAATTATGCTCTATCTAGGTCTAGATATTATTTACATCTAACCTGTACTCAGAACTAAAAGCACATAGAGACCTTCATCTGGGCGTCTCTATCACCATTTGGACAGAGCTTTTAACAATGTCTGATAACGGTTTGTTTGGGGTTTTTTTTTCCTTTGCCCTCGGACTGTGATTCATAGCTCTCCATTGGTCTCATCACAATTCCTGTTCACAGTTTGTAGAAGCGGCAAAAAGGTTGGCTCACTTCAATAGAAATGCGTATGTTAGGTTTGTTTGGAGAAAATGATAGTCCCTGTGATGGATAGTTCAAGATTTTTTTTTATCTAAGGAAAAGTAAAAACCTTTGTTGAGGAGTTGGAAAATATCAAAAGTGCATTGTATTTCGTGAGACTTTTCTTTAATTTAAGAGAAGGAGGTCAGTGTCCGAAGATTGAGAGACTCTAAGGGTTACAACCTAGGCCACCGTACTCAAAAGGCCTGTCAGTCAAAATGTAAACAAACTTGTGCGTGAGAGTTCTAATGATCTATCTCCATTGAGTTCTTAGTATAGTTAGGGCACATGAGAACTCAACTACTACTTTCCTGTTATGGGCCAGACCAAAACAAAGTTACATACAAAATATAGGGAATATGATACCTACTCATGTTGGAGTATTCGGCCTGTTCAGTATGGTGGCCTAGGTTACACCAAACACAAAGAGTTCCACACTGTTATTGTAGTTGCACGAGGTGTTTAGTATTCTCTACAGAAAAAAACAAACGGTCTTTATCACTACAGAAACCAGGTGTCCCTTGGCTGTCCTAAGTTTGCAGCATTAGTGGCTGCGACGTCTTAAATTCAGGTAAAAATCTCTTTAAAATTTGCTTTTCTTCTCTTCTTGATCCCTGTGAAGCCAAAAATGTGTAACCTAGTGTATTCATTAAAATATCTTAGACAGAAGAGATTACACGGCAGTCAAGCTGCTTTATCCTCAAGAAAATTGAGATTTTTCCCACTCCTAAGTTAGTGTGAAGTGGTCACCAGGTAAATACATTGCCTCACTTAATAAGAAGTAAACCGTTTGATCTTACTCCTTGACAAACTAAAAATGATCAGACTTAAAGAAAATCCGATTGGGATTAAATTAGTTTTGAATTGCCTGCCATTCAAATGAACTAAAAACTGTCTTTGAATACCTTGTTTTGTGTGTTCTGAGCAAACTTTGTGTTATGAAAATTTCCATTAAAAACTATCATTACAGTTCAAGGAAAAAAGTAAAGAATGATTAAAACTTCAAAACTTCAGAGTTTATTGAACTAAAATTTCTACAGCACTTTATCGATATAATTATTATGAAACTCGTCTTACGGCAAACAAAAATCTGGCAGGAAAAATAGTGAAATTTGCATTTTGACTTTATTCCCATGAACAATTCACTTTTTTTTTGTTTCGCTTTCAAAAAATTGCTAGAAAGAGGGTTTATCGTAGACTCTTTGTTGAAATTCCTTCTTCTATCTTTTGCATTTTACTTTGTGTACTTTTACCAACCTTACTTGCAATCTGTTTATCTGTTTTGTCTTAGAGGTGTTTAAATCCTTTCATGAACACAAGATGAGATGCTGTGTCTATGAAAATCTGCAATGAAATTTAACTCTCTACTTCAGATAATTTCAGCAACAGTCAAAAGGCTAGAAACCACTCATGAAAGAAATCAATCTTACCAGTTTCTTGTTGACGGTATTCTCTCTCTAGACGTTCAGGCGAGGGGTAGGGGGAGGCTGGGGTGAGGCATATTAACTTTTTGTAAATGCTGCTTTCAAATTTCACAAGAACAGCTTCTCGAGCTGCAAAACTTTCTATCATTTTAAATGTTGCGAGATCATCAAAATGCATAGACGCTACCAGATGACGTTAAAGGATGTGCGTCATTTACACCAAGTCGTCGTCTATTTACACACTAATGTAAACAATTTCAGATGTGATATTAGATCTACGTTAAGAAAATCCAGCCACGTTGACCCATCGACCTTAAAACAAACTTTCCTCTTTGTTGTCCAGAGGTCGATTAGAAAAAACAAACAATTTGAACATCAGTGGCCACATTTGGAACAGAATTGGACGTTATTCAGGCAATTATTTAGTTAACTTATACGTTACTGTCCTTGAAGGCCGGTAGGGACGGATGCAAAAACGGGTCGACAACAGTGCTTCTAATGTTGAACAGAACAGGTATTAAAGGTAACCTGTGTCTTGTTACTTTATCCTGGGTCTTGGGGTTATTTGTATATGGAGGAGGGAAACTTACTAATGGAAAAGACCTCGTAGGTGATTTGAGAAGAAATTGTTGATGACAAGATTGCTATTTTGTAAAGATATAACTAATATTTGCAAGGCCTTAGTGGAAAAAAGACTTAAATATTTGCCAATAATTTTTTTCTCATAGAATTCCTCATATTTTAAACAAGCTTTTTGTAAAAAAAAAAATTCTAGAGCAATAGAACATAGCCATCAAAGCTTTGTATTGTAAGTTCCATGGTAGTTTTCAAGGTTTTTTTTTACCCGTATTTAAAAATTTTGTGAAAAAAAATAATGTTGATTTTTCCAGAAAGAATTGTAAGCTGTGTTAAATTCCGTCAAACTTGTTTTTTAAAAACCTTAACGTATTGCCGTATAATGCAAAATGTATATGTCTTGCAACCAGTCCAAATGAGTTTAAATCGAAAAATGGAAGGTAGGTAGATATTAGTATGAAAAAGGATTATTTTCTCTACTTTCAAATACAATAAACAGAAAACTTCTGTCATACTTCTTAACGAAGTTATAGCCGTTTGAAGTTTGGAGAGTTGAGTCTTGAAAATTTTCAGAAAAGGGAGAAAATAGCAGTTCCATTTTAGACAATCATAAAGGTGTTGAGACTTGGCAACCATACCAGCTATGATTAAACTAACCAAACATGAAATTTCAGCATGAATTAGGTATGAAAACTGTTTAGAAATGCGTTTAGCTTCAATATTTAAAATTTAAAAAAATTGACTTCTGAACACTCATTAAACTTTCAAAGCAAACATCTCAAAACGAAGCGATTCGTTTTAAGACTCATTTGACAAAATGTAAGACATATAATGACTTTCCAGAGTCCGAAATCGTTCAGATAGACTAATCTCAGAGCCTTGTAGAAGAAAACAGATTTGGGCGAAAAACTTATCAAAAAGGTATAGTCTAGACCAGGTTCTAAAACTCTTTTCCTGTTCACCGGCGACTGCTACTCGTAGTATAAACAATGTTTAGGAGCCAAAGTAGCACTTCATCCGCGGAGTCGGCTATGGAGTGTGTGAGACCATACTTTTGGCAGTTCAACCTCCTTTCCAAGGGACTGAGCGTATCATATTGCGTTCATTGACTTGACCAATGCATTGGAACTAGTTAGTCGGACAGGGCTCTTCACGATCCTGCCCAGGATTGGATGTCCCTCCAAACTCCTGAGGATGATCATGTCCTGTCACAATGGCAAGATGGGCACCGTCTAATCTGACGCTTCATCCTCGGACCCTTTTCCGATCAAGGGCGGCGTGAAGCAAGGATGCGTCACAGCACCTACCCTATTAGGCATCTTTTTCTCCCTCCTCCTGCGCTACGCCATCCACAAGTCAAAAGATGTTTTCACACCAGAAGCGACGGCAACCTATTCAACCTATCGCGTCACAGAGCAAAAGACAAAGATGCATCGAGTAATCATCAGAGAGATGCTGTTTGCAGACTATGCCGCCCTCGCCACGCGCTCCGAGGAAGCCCTTCAGCGAGTCATCTCATGCTTCGCGGACACATGCAGAGCATATTCTCCCTCACTATCAGCCTGAAGAAAACTATCATTATGGGTATTACATATCGACACCACCCCAACAATCACCATCGACGAACAGATCATGGAAGCTGTCGACAAATTCGCACCATCCCCACCACTAATTACACATGTAGCAAGTGCCAATGCAGTTGCAAATCCAGTATAATACAACAAATTGTGTTAAGTTAAATGTAAAATCAATGAGGGACAAAATCAATATATTTAAAATGACAATGTGTGACATGTCAACAAACATGTTCCGCTGGTAACAAGAAACATAGTGGTAAGAGCTAATGCTCAATGGTTTGATGATGACATTCGTGAATCTAAAAAACGTCAGCTTAATGCAGAGAAAAATCAGGAAAACACAAATTGAATTTCATCGCCAACTTTTTTTAATGCTAGAAACCACACATATATACTGATCTTCAAGGCCAAACAGGATCACATCAATAAAAGATCAACGCAAACAAAACCAAATTGAAGAATCTTTTTCGCATCGTGAAGGGCCTTGTAAAACTCTCAAAAACTAGGGGACAACTTGCCATCATCGAAAGAAAAGCACGGGCTGACAGAGACCTTTGATACAATCATATTTCACTAGCAAGATCGACAACTCAAGGTGAGAACTTAATTAAATAAATTTACCTCCTACTGAGGCCAATAGCAAAAGTTGTGAAAAAAAACAAGTACTATAA
Organism: Elysia marginata; assembly: GCA_019649035.1. Classification (NCBI taxonomy): domain Eukaryota; kingdom Metazoa; phylum Mollusca; class Gastropoda; family Plakobranchidae; genus Elysia; species Elysia marginata. Next base: position 159,103 of record BMAT01008356.1, on the reverse strand, counting down.
ACAGTTCTTGACCGTTTTACACTAGAATCTCGAGAAGAAGTAGACAAGATTTTATAAACTTTACCAAGTCAGACCTGCTCACTTGGTGCATTCTCGAGTTGGATTGTAATGCGGGTTGCTGATGAACTAGCGCCTGTTATCACATCAATGAAGAACGCTAGCTTTAAGCTGGGTGAATTGTCCTGCATACTGAAGACAGCTGTCGAGAGGTTTGTGTTGAAAAACGCTGGATTGGATAATAAAAAGGTTTTTAAAAACTATTGCCTAGTAAGTAATTTGACTGGCCTTTTGAAAATTATCGAAAAACAAATATATATAAGTTGCAAAACTATCTTATTGAAAATTACCCTTGTGTGAAATTCAAATCAACGTACAAGCATAACCACAGCACTGAGACAGCTCTCCTTAGGCTACTTAATGACGTTATACGCCTTGGGTCTCGAAGACCTTAGGCTACTAAATGACGTTATACGTCTCGGGTCCCGAAGACCTTAGGCTAATAAATGACGTTATACGCCTTGGGTCCCGAAGACCTTAGGCTACTAAATGACGTTATACGCCTTGGGTCCCGAAGACCTCAGGCTACTAAATGACGTTATACGTCTTGGGCCCCGAAGACAACCAGTCATACTGATGTTACTGGACTTAAGCGCAAAGTTTGACACAGTGGACAAACACGGTCTTGTTGAAAGAATCGAGTCTCAGACTATCCATGGTGGCGATCCGAAATGGTTTAGGTCGTATGACCGATCCATATGATGCTTGTTTCAATAAAAGCTATTCAAATCCTCGAACCTGTAAAGTTCGGGGTGACACAAGGGTCGGTGCTTAGACCAATTTTGGCTAACAATGTACACTGCACCCTTAAGTGTTATCATTAAAGATTACAGCATTTATTTTCATCTTTATGCTGATTATACACGACTATACTTACCCACCAGTACATCTTTAGACAAAATTGAAGAATTCCTAGATAAAACAGAATCTTGGATGACCTTAAATAACCTCAAGCTGAAAAAAAAAAAAACTGAGTTAATTTTTATACCAATAAGAACAATATCCGAACAAAGTGCAGCGGTGCGTGAATTAAATTTTCCTGAGGAACGTCTTTCCACTCCTACAAGTCAAAATTTGAGAAACCTCGGGTTTCATTTTGATTGTAAGCTATGCGTGGAGCATCATATAAAAAATGCCAAGCGTGCCAGTACCACCTCAGGAACTTGGGAAAAATTAGAAGAAAAAAAATTAAGATATTTTCACGGCGCCGCAGAGCTGGATTTGAAGGGCTGTGTAAGTGTATTGTTTTTATATTATTATTATTATTATTATTATTATTATTATTATTATTATTATTATTATTATTATCATCATTATTATTATTATTATATATGATTTTTATTGTTATTATTATTATTATTATTATTATCATAGTTCACTATTATTGTAATTATTTTTCATCTTACACCGTGTCAGATCCACTGCAGCGACACCTAGTGGTAACTATGACAGGAAACTCTAACTTTCTATCCACTCTATACCTGTACATCGACAAAGCTGATAACGTGAACATGTGCCCTAGTTTAAAAAAAAAAACAATTGGAATTTGTCATGAAAGCTAAATGCGACTTTCCTTTCTGTGTAGCATTGTATGAGGTCAGCTTAGGTTGTTTGAATTTTAACGTCTCTTTTCAACTACAAGGTTATATCAGAGACGGCGCTTAGGACAATTGAAAGCGTGCTGCCACACTGTGATGTAAGGAGCGCTTGCATACACCACAGCCAGTCACATTATCCTGACACCGGGCTGACCAGACTTAGCACTAAATCCATAATACCAGACACTAGGCGGATCAGCTGCTAATCCCAGTTTTAAAGTCCTTGGTTTGATTCGGCCAGGGATCGAACCCACGCCTCCCGATCTCTGAGCGAAGGTCTTACCGCTAGGCCACAGAGCCGGTCGCATTGCATGAGACACCCCGTGTAGTTTAGCGTGCAGCTTTGTCCTCAGTGCGTCCTGCTATGGGACTGTTTCAGTACTAACCTTTTTTGTGTGTAAAATTCGGAAGGTGGGTTCACCTGCGAACTCTTCTGTTGGCGAGGTAGTTTATTCCAATAACTTCAGTGCTAAATCTAAGCCTAAAAAATTCACCAATGTCCAAGGGGAACTACTTTTAAAGAATTTTTTTAATTTCTTGGAACAGTCCCATAGACGCCACTTAAACACTGAAATTGTTTTCTGGCGAAACTCTACACGCTAAAACTCTCCTGTGAACTAGTTGTTTAACAGAAACAAGGGAGCACCAAGTATTTCATTGCGGCTTTAAAAACTAATATGCCTCACTTTACAAATAACTATACACATTAAAAAAGAAATAAATTCGATCCTCAACACAGCTTTCTATTAAAACACTAAAGGGCTATCGAACTCTTTAATTTCTAGAATAAGCCTCATTGTTTGAGTCAGTCGACTTGTGCAGGTAAACTCTCTTCAAATATCAAAGAGCTGGCACCGATGTAAAATATACTGAAGGTGTAATTTGGCTAAGAGCTAACCATGGAAGGTGATAAGACTCTTATAAAAAAAAATGTCATTAGTGTTAGAGAAGTTCATCCGAAACTCCTCTTGCCTACGTATAAATCTTATTTTATTTTAAAGCAATTTCACTGAAATTTAGAATGTACCTAATTAACAAATTAAACTTGAAAAGGGGTATTCAGTGAGATTATGACTTCTGTTTTTTTTTTTCATTTCAAATATTTTCCTTATTTTATCTTTTATAACATGCTCCTTAGTAATAGTTCTAGTTTTGTTACGGAACCGCGTAATTAAAGTCATTGTATGTAAATGCTAAACGCATATTTTCGGAACGATCACTAACCGATATAAATTGGTTTCAGGTAGATTTCCTGAGTTTGAAACCAAGAGCAATAATTTCCCACCCATAGCAACATTCTTTTCTATCTCGTCGTGTTGTCATTTGATAAAAAAATTCATGTTTCAAAAAATGTAATTTGCACTTTTTTTTTATTTACTGTTCCTAATCTAAACGAGACATTTACATACGGCCTTTCACCTCTTCACCCTTTTATTTATGTTTCATTAAAAACATGTTAGGTGTAGTCTGTCAATTTCCATCTCAGAGCATTGTTAGTGCCATGATAATAGTCTCAGGAGGCTTGTTCCTAAAGTATTACAAGACACAGACTGTGGGTTTTTTAAGCTAGTCTGACCGTAAATAACGAGAAGGTAAGATTTTGTGTGATATGGGCGGCAACACAAAAGAAAAAAAAGCAAGAAATTCAAATATTGAAACGCTACTCAAACAAGCTGGGGAAAAGTACAAAATAATTCTGAATGCTGGATTTGAAAGGAGTTGTATTTTTAAACATTATTTACACAAGCTGTCCGTTTATGTGATATATCCTTTCCACTACTCATAGTCGAAAAAGATGGTCATCAAAAGTTGAGAACCTTAAAGGTTATATTCTCTTAATGTATGCAAAAACGAAATCGGAAATCTGCCTTGGTAATACTTGAAATTAATTTATAGTGCGCGGTGATCCATTTACACCGTATGAACTCCTACACCACACAACTTAGGACTCTGGACCTAACCATGTATTTCAGGTGAGGACTTGTGTGCGATGGTTAATTATTTTCAGAAAGCAGCTCTTATGGTGCAAATGACCCCAAACTGATTGATCAACACCTAAAGAAACTAAAAGGTTCTCATCGCGACATTTCCTACTGCTTCCTTTCTTTCCCGCGATAAACAAATCCCATTAGAGTCTCTAAGCCTTCACCTTCAAGGAAGGATCTTCTAAAACTTTAAATTTGATCGAGGTGACGATGAGTCTTCATCTGGAAAAGAGCAAAGTCAAAAGTGAGCGCGAGTAATCAAAAGTTCAATCTAGATAGATCTAAATCTAAACTCTAATGCGAAACCTCCCCAAGATTCTAGAAACCTTTTAAAAATCTAGATTAAGCGCTTTATCTGAAAAATTTGGGTCTAGATCTAGATGTGGGTATAAAACATTTATTTGTGTACCCAATCTAAACCTAAAGCTGCACGCACTACAACTTTATCTATAAAAAAATTATCTGGATATAGATCTGGAACACACAGTAAATCGATATTCTACACTTCTAGATTAAGTAGAAATACACATATCTAACTATGTGAAAAGGATGCTTTGAAACGAGTCCATTGTATATTTCATACAGACTGTTTAAATCGTATGGCGAGTTCGACACAGGAAAATAAGAAAGGAACTGTAGGAATAGGAAGAGGGGAGTTATAGGGATAGGAAGGAGGGAGTTATAGGGATAGGAAAAGAGGAGTCATGGGGATAGCAAGAGGGGAGTTATAGACATAGGAAGAGAGGAGTTATGGGGATAGCAAGAGGGGAGTTATAAAAATAGGAAGGGGGGAGTTATAGGGATAGGAAAAGAGGAGTTATGGGGATAGCAAGAGGGGAGTTATAGGGATAGGAAAAGGGGAGTTATATGGATAGGAAGAGGGGAGTTATAGGGATAGCAAGAGGGGAGTTAAAGGGATAGGAAAAGAGGAGTTATGGGGATAGCAAGAGGGGAGTTATAGGGATAGGAAAAGAGGAGTTATAGGGATAGGAAGAGGGGAGTTATAGGGATAGCAAGAGGGGAGTTATAGGGATAGGAAAAGGGGAGTTATTGGGATAGGAAGAGGGGTGTTATAGGGATAGGAAGAGGGAAGTTATAGCGATAGGAAGAGGGGAGTAATAGGGATAGGAAGAGGGGAGTTATAGGGATGAGAAGAGGGGAGTTATAAGTGTAGGAAGAGGGGAGGTATATGGATAGAAAGAGCGGAGTTATAGGGATAGGAAGAGGGGAGTTACAGGGATAGGAAGAGGAGAACTATGGGGATAGGAAGTGGGGAGTCATAGGGATAGGAAGGCCCCCCCCCAAAAAAAAAAGACTGTTTTACAGACGGTGTCAAAATGTTAAATACTTTTGATCGTAGTTATATTTTCACCGTTCGAAGAACGGGATGCTCTGTTAGTACTATTGATTACCTAAAGTAAAGCAGAGACACCCAGTGCGTAATCAAATATTTGAAAGATGTTTAGGTATTGTCCACATTTCGAATCATACTATAGCATACATGTTTCGGGTATTTCTACTCAAAGCCAACTTTTATCCACTGATAGTTCCATATTTTAAATTTTTTTTTACTTAAATATCTACCCTCGATGTAAAATGGCGGGCTGAAAATTAAATTCGGTTTTTATTCTACAAATCACAAAGTTTTCGCATGACAATTCACTCACATACCCGCGAGCCTTTGTTTCTATTGTCACTCTAAATAACCAGTGTTAGTGACGCCAAATTCGTTTAACAAATTAGCCTCTCACATTAAGCTGTGATGCAAGAACGTACATTGCAAAATGGTAACTCCATTTGAAATTTTTCTCAAGCTGTGTTCTGTTATTGAATTTTTGACGTTGGGGGGTGGGAGGGGAATGTTGCATGTTGTGCAACGAATATTCATGCAACAATAATGTCTGCTTGTAATGAGATATTCACTTGTGAAGGTGCAGTCCAAAGTGGATACAAACTTTCGTAGGAAAAGATCCTATAGTAGAACTGTGCGTGATTTAAATCCTGAAGATTGGCTCATAAAATAGAAATGGATACGGCCAATGCATAAAAAATATGGATTAAAGTCCTCTACCGCCGAAGGCAGTCTCAAGACTTTACATATTTCCCCCAGCAGGCCCATACACAACAAAGCAAACTCAACTCATATTTCAGAGTATTACAGCACGGCTGCCTTTTAGGCGCTCAAAATACTAACATTCTACAAACTTCAAGCACTGCCTACAACCAGTACCCATTTTACAGGTGGGTGGACTGAGGACAGTGTAGATAAATTGCTTTCCTGAGGCAGTTACAACATGCGTCGTGGTTGGGAATCGAACCCGCCACCGCCGGATCACAAGTCCAACATGCTAACCACTGAGCCAAGTTGCTCCACGCTGAACAGGCTATATAGTTGAAGGAAATGGAAAAAAATTCAAGAGAAAAATTGTGAATTATTTGAAGATTAAAAACACATCGTGCAGCAACTACTAAAATTCACTTGTTGGTACCGTTAAGTCTCAGCGCGCCCACACACAAGTCTCCATACATTGAAACATTTGAAACTTCCGACGCTGCCACACCCTACAGAATTATTAGCTCATAGCTTCCCGCATCAGACTAGTCTCTGCTTCACCAGCCTCAGAATTATCTGAAGGGCAATAATAAAGACAATAACGATGATATGATGTCAGATGTTTGCCAAGAGTGCTGTGCACACTCACCAGGATTCTTCTCCGATGGAATATCCCTAAATGTCCGACGTTGTTGACAATTGTGTTGACCCCGTCGAAAACTGAACTTTTGGGCATGTAGTTGAGACTCTACTCTTCACTCTGATATAATGAAATGTTTGTGAACGATTAGAAATGAACAATTCAAAATCGGACCACTCATTTCGTAGGTTGGCCTTACGATGTGCACTGAGTTTGGTTGGTTCTTTGAGTTTTTAACGTCCCGGTCAACTTCTAGGTTGTATTAGAGGCGGTGCTGGAGACAATTGAAAGCATGCTGCTACACAGTGATGTAAGGAGCGATTGCGTACACCATACCCAGACACATTATCCTGACACCGGGCCGACCAGACTTAACACTAAATCCATAATGCCAGACAGTAGGCGGATCAGCTGTTAATACTGATTTTTAAGTCCTTGGTTTGACTCGGCCGGGGATCGAACCATGCACCTCCCGATCTCTGAGCGAGTGTCTTACCGCTAGGCCCCAGAACTGGTATGCTCTGAGGCCTAGTTGGTGTCACTTTTCCGCTCACCATCATAAATTGATGTTTACGTTCAAACGTGACGCTTGTCTGGCGTTTGATGTCAATGTGTGATATTTTTGTTGCTGTAGATCTCGTCATGAGCAGGTCAAGTGGAAGAAAGAAATTTGAATCTTTAGTCGCACTAAGCTCGTTTTAATGAACATACCTCCAAACAATGAGAATATTCTTTTAACTTGGTCTATTCAAAAGATGCTGACTTCGATAATTAGGGATAGTTTTACAGCTTTTTTATTCCAATTATTTTATTCAATTTATACCTCTGACTGGTTGAAAAATTCGACGACGTTCTAATTAGAATCAACTTGTTTCAGTTTTTTCTGAAAATCTCAAGTTTAATAAGCAAGGTTCCTAGTAATTTGTATGAAAACGTTTTTACAATTGAAAGAGTTTCTAACGCAAATACACAAAAAGTTTCTATATCACCTTTTTTTTTCATTTCTGTGCAGGTGAATTTTATAAGATTTGTCACTGCAAAACTGTTTTAAAAGTTAACCCTCAATATTGACCACGTCTTGTTTTATAGATACACTGTATCCCTTATTTTCAATAATTAAAAATAACAACAAAAAACATTCTGGAACACATTCGAATTTTGTTTTTGATGTTCCTCTTTTTAAATTTTTTTTTGTTTTTGTTTTTAGTTTGAGCTTGACAAACTAATGAATCGTTAGAGATGCTGTTTGGGAAGTACAAAAATGCTAGCATTATCTGTTTGAAAAAACAACAACAACAGTTCATTTCGGTCTTTTTCTCTCATCTCCTGTTTTATCTTTGTCAAAAGTTGAGTTCTTATCAATAGCTCCTTGTCGCTTTCCTTGCTTTGCATAATTTTCTTTTTACGAACGTTGCATTTCACATCATCACAACTGAAACCTTTTTTGCGGAACTTATTTTTTGTGGCAACAGCGTCAATGACAAAACCCCCATTGCAAAGCTATAAATCAACAGCAGAAATCGCGACAACAAAACGCTATCTTTACATGCGCAATGCACTTGTGAAATTGAAGGTGATTATTGTGTTGGCAGAAAAACAGACGACGGATTCTCTCAAATTCCTGGTTAGGTTCTCCAAGACTGATTATTCGAGTCACGTTCTGTTTTCCATCAACTTAATTTCTTCAGAAGTCAGAGGTTGATGTTTTGAATGCTTGCATTGTATTTTTTAATAGTTATACAATGTGGTTTTTTTTTCACTATTCGATTTAAGTGCTGGAGTTTAAAAAAATTGAGAAAATAACATGTGTATGTTGGAACTCTTTAATCAAACCGATTTCACGAACTACTCAAGAGATGTTGTAAAGCACCGCAAGCTATTGAACAATATAGCGCAATATTAATTAAAAGTATAAAGTAAATAGCTAGATTTCCGATTTTTCCTTTTTTTTTCCATCCAGAATTGCAATGGTATATTTGTCAACTACCTTGCTGTAGTACATAAAAGAACACAGTTTTCAGTGTACACTTTGTAGTGGATTCTTCTTTCAACAAATCGGCCAATTTAGAGACGAACAAAATTATAGCCTATTACAAACCTGCACTGAGAAATCCCTTCCATTAGCCTAGAAAGTCCAGGCTTATATTTAGACTCTGGACCTAAACACAATTCATCACTGACATCAAATTCGTCGTTGAATTGAAAAAAAACAAAACAAAATGCAGTCTATGAACTTGTTAATACGATGACTCCTCCAACATTATGATACGAAACATCTTCAGATCGCCAGCGTAAAACGTTCTACATATCTACACCAATGAAAAAATCCAAAACGTATAGAACATAATAGAGTAAAAAAAACACGATAATTAGATGCAGCGTTTCGTTGCATTGGCTTAGCGATACCGGATGTGTTAATCAGATCGCAAGGCTAGACGTGATTTAAACATTATCGATAGTCCAAACACTAACGAACACGTGTGAAGTCAACATTCCTGTGGCATTTTGTTTTTACTGTTGTTGGTGAACAACAAGAATATTCAAAATACGTCAATGTGTGGGCAGTTACCATGGAGGTTGCACATCTTATGTTTGGTAGCGATAAACGCGAGATGCAAAAACAAGATGTGGCTGAAAAAATGTGATTCTTATCCCCCCTGCTACTATTAATTCTGCATTTTTTTACTGAACACACGATCTGGTTTTAAGTCTATGTTCATTCCGAAGCGCTTTGATAGTTTTAGTTTTGATGCGTATTTGACATCAAGCAGTAACGTGTATATATATACATATATATACGAAACTTCTTTTAATAGTTTTATTAGTCCGGAGGGCAATTCATCAATATAGAATAAAATTCAATCTTCAAATACAATTATCAAGTACAATCACCACTTAGATCAATACGCTCTCGCGCTACGCAGCTGAAATCTCTCAATCACGTGACGTTCTTCGTATTCTCTCTTAACACTCGTGCACATAACGCAGATAGCATTTCAAATTCTTGCTCATTCTTAGTCTTAATAAAAGTAGACACATTTAAACATGCGTGGCTTCTCTGCAAGCTTCTCAGCCAAAAGTCCTTCTCTAAATTCTTTGAATTTACTGCATTCAATTAAACAATGGTATCTTCAACGATTCGACAGACGTTACATAATTTTTCATTTACAGGTACTCTTTGTGCCCCCCCCCCACCTACCCCTCTCAACACTAGATTCATTAGAACTACAAACACTATCCATGCCCCCCGACTCCATGAATCTATATCTATAAATGAGGAGCGCATGAATATAAAAAAACGCGGCC
>BMAT01008356.1:132361-148660 GCA_019649035.1 Elysia marginata | reverse complement strand
AACTTTGAACTCTATGGATTTGGAAACGCCTGCCAGTTTCTTCTGAAAGTTTTCATGCTGTTGCAGAACATCAAGGTCTATTATTATGTAGACAACCACAGCAAAACAAAAAAAAAATATTTTTAATGCAGCCACTTGGTTAATTTTGGTTGGTTCCAAGTCAATCAATGTGTCAGTCCGAAGCCCCTTGAATGCAGACGGAAAATTTTTTTTTTTGAAAAGTTAAGATGTTTTCAATATCACATCATCAAGAACTGTTAGAAAGAATGATATCACCGTGAAAGAACAAAAAAATTTTTAATGCAGCCACTTGGTTAATTTTGGTTCATTCCAAATGAATCATGTGTCGGTCCAAAGCCCCTTGAATGCAGATGAAAAATATTTTGTTTTTGTTTTTCAAAGTTAGGATTTTAAAAAACTTCCATCTACAGGTAATTTCTGTTCCTTTCAGCATGTTTTTACCTCATTTCCTTTTTTGTTTGCTTCATTTGTTAAGTTTTGTTTGGTTTTATTAAGACCGATATGCCCTATCTTAGCAAACAGTCAGAGGTAATTTTTTTTTTTTTGCAACAGTAAGAAAAGAAATTGTTCACATTATAGAAGTCATTCATTTTTACTTCTACTTTTCAAACTGATAGTTTTGAGTTAAATGGATAAAGGAAGAAAAATCTTATTTTAGAACATTTTGTTTCTGTTTCCCGTTCTTTTTAATGGGTCTGCAAGCTTGTAGTTTATACATCTCAAATCTGAACTTAGTAAATTCAAATATGACAAAGGGATTTCAAAAGTAGCAAAGAAAATACAATTGCGTTTTGACGTCATATAAAAATCCAAATGTTAACTTACGAAATGCAAATGTGAACATAGCAAACGCAAATATTACAAAATCAAAAAGCAAATGTGAAAAAGGAAGTTCAAATATATAGACGAACAGATTTTGAAACAGAACAAATAACCCCATACAATAAATTGGAAGAGAAAAAAGAAAAAAAACAAAGAGAACGAGTTTTGAGAATATTTTTTTTTCACTTTTATTGATTAGGGTGTAGATCTACATCAAAATGTCTTCCATATCAAAGCAGCGGGGCATATAAGCTGGCATACCCCTGAAAGCTGCTGCCATTGCGTCTGGGGCAACAACAACGGTCTCTTGCTCCGCAAGTTGTGCGAGTGTTGCCATACTCTCAGTCTCATCGAATGGTTGGTCTAGAAGATCGCGGCGAACTTCGGCAAGACGTGTTTTGAGAGCTTGTTTCCACAGGGCAAAAGCCTTCTCACAAATATTTTGAAAAGGTGAATTGATAAGGTGGTAGGTACTGCATTTCAAATTGAGCTGGCAAATTATCTCCAGCAGCACGACCGTGTGCGCGAGCATTGTCAAATATAAAGCAAACTTCTTGTCCCGGGTTGCATTGGAGGGACGTGTCGTGAAGGAACTGGTTAAAGCGTTCAGCTGTCATTCCACCTTGATGAAGTTCATCATGATCAAGTCCATTCACCACATTGACCCCAAAAGTCATTGTCAGGTTTTGTCCGCGTCTCCCCTGGACAATTCGCACTGGACGGTCACCTCGGCGTGCCTGAGCTCGAGTCCTGATTATCCCGACTTCATCTGTGTACATCAAGTTGCAATGCTGTGTGTTCTGGAGTAACCACGTTGCGAAGTCCAGCCGCTGAGCTTTCGTTCTATCAGAGTTCCTCACCGCTGGCGCGTCTTTGAGCTTTTTCATGGTTATTAGTTGGCTTTCAGTACATTGCTGATTGTTGATGGTGTTACATGTGAAGCGGGAGACAGTCGAATCATCAACATGACTCAGGGTGATCAATCACCATAGCAATGACTGTCTCAAACATTTCTTCGCCCATCTTGACTGACCGCAAACCGCCTTGCGGAACAGCGACAACTGACAACATCATGTTGTAGTGCTCTGCGGACGATTAGACATGCAGCAGTACGTTTGATTCCAACTTGTCTAGCTAGCTGAATGTAATCCTCACCTCGGGTATAGGCCTGAAATATTCGAGTGTTGTCTGCAGTGCAGATCGTACAATAGACAGCAGGCATCGTTTTCGTTATACTACAAATCTAATGTTCATTGGCTACAGCAAAATGTTTGCTAAAAGCTATAGTAACTATTGTAAAACAAAACACGCGTCATAACAGACAACGCAAATTTTCATACACACAGTGCACATTTTGTGTTTCCTATATCACATTTGAATTCTTTACGACGTCATATTTGAAATATTTGTTATTTTCATATTTGCGTTTTGAATTAAATTGCGCACTAAAAAAATTCGGAGAATATTTGAGCTCTCTAAGTTACATTTTAGTTCCTATGTCATTAGTGGGTTTTCTATGTGACATAATTATGGATTCCTTAGTAGCATATTTGAGCTGTAAAAACTATAAAATCAAACTGCACCTCCTCAATGATGCTCTCTTGCTCCGCTCATTCTTATAGTCTTCTGTTAAGAATGTTTGTAAACAATTTCCCCACACAGCTGAAAAAACGTTCGTATACCCCGATAGTTTTTTGCCTCGCCTTTGTCCCTTTTCCTTTTGAAAATTGGTACAATACTGCCTACCGCCCACCTTGAAGGGAAACATTCTAATTACATAATGTTGTTGAACATGGCTAACAAGAAGACTTTCGTTGCAAAATGTGATAAAACTCAGATCCTTTTTTGTCTTAGACTAGTTTAACGAAAGGTCTAGTTTATCATTGAGAATTGGCCAAGTAATCAGCCCATCCAAAGTGTCTAATGCCATGTCTTCCGTTTGTGCCTCACTAATAAACTCCCAACAGTCCTCACTTACTTCTTACTCCCTTTCTGCAAGTAATTTCAAATGGTAAAAAGGTGCGTTCATTTTTAGTGCGTTTTGTGTATTTATTGCGCAGTGAGTTCAAAAATTTCTTCGGCTTAGTTCTACTTAAAAAGACGTCTGTATTAGCTTCGTGTCTATAACACTGTTTTCTTTTCCGAGGACACCTACACCTGTATACATTTCTAGCACGACACATGGCAGTTCTGGATTGGTCTGTTTCCTTTTCCATAAAACGCATTTGAAACTCTTTAAGTTTAAACTTTTCTTTTTCATGATCTGAATCAAACCACTTAGCTCCATTATATCCCCCCTCCCCCCATCTTATATCTGTGTAACTATTACTATCTCTGCCTGTAGGAAAATGGAGATAGTAGTATTACCTGTGTCGAGGACAATATTGTTAAGGATGTTGGTACACTCCTCCAATACATAAGTGTCTGTGTTTTCTTTACTTTTTTTCCTTCAGATCCCTCATAATATCAGTAATTTCAATACTAGAAATAGTCTCAACAAAAATATGTTTTGAACTTATCTCTCCATTTGAAAATCTTTTTATTACCTGCCCGCTCTCGGACTCCCCTACTACCTTCATGTTCAACGCCCCTTTTTAATTGAAAGGTGACGGGACAATGATCCGAAAATTCGCTGCAGGTTTCAACAGCACATTTAGTGACACACCTAAGAGCTCCCCTACAACACAACACGTAGTCAATAGTATATGCATCTCATGAACAACAGCAAGTCAGGGCCCCCAGCTAGGCCAGGCCCCCACCCTAGGCTGCCATAGGACAGTGACCTAGGCCACACACCCGTTTGTCCCTACCCGCTCTCCCATTCAAAATAATGAGATCGGAGACTTCACACAGTTGAAGCAGTTTCACTCCATAAACGTTGACAATCTTATCAGCGTTTGCACGCAATACAGAGCAATCATTGTGAAAAGGATTTAGGTGTTATAAAAACCGTTTCGAACAACAGAAACTTCACTCACAACTGCAATTTGTTCCAACAAGTAATCATAACAACTAACATCAACATCTAGGTCAGCGCCGGTCGAGTTTACAGGTTTCAACATACGAAGACAACACAAACAAATCTTCCTCCTACTCAAAGAGCAAGAGAGCCGAGGCACGCTGGCTACGCGTATACGCATGGCTGCATAGCAACAGAAATAGAGTCGGTAAATTCAAAAGATAATAGCGGCAAGTACAAACATACATACTACTACAACCTACACTAAACTACTAGGCGTATGCTTTGTTTGCCGGCTCTATTCGCATATGCTTTTGTTAGCACTGTTGTCACAGAGTGTTAGGCTCAGTTCCCTCCTCTTGCTCGTTATTCTTCTCTCTTTGCTCCCACCCAAAGAAATCTTTCTAAAGCTTCAGGCGTACATCAACCTCAAACTTCCAGCTCACCTCTTTCACTCGTTGAGCTATTTCCTCCCTAACTCTTCACATACCTGATCATACCCAATGAATTCTATTTCGCTCTCTTCATTCGTCCATGTCAACACTATGTGATGTTCTCTCAGTCCATCAACAAACTCCTTACACTCCAGCTTGCACACAAAGTTCCCATGCACATTCCAACACAGAAGAATTGCAGTTAGATCTACTATATCGCTGTCTTTTGTTTTTGTTTTTGTTTTCCGGTACCGCCCCCAATGCTGTCATCTACAAACCCTAGGAACTAGGTTTTCTAAAAACACAGCTACTTTTTCGTTTGAATGTGGGTTTTTTTTTGTTTTTGTTTTTGAGGGGAGGAGGGCGGATTTACGCTCGAGCTTCTGTTTTAGGGACTTCCGAGGATAGCCCATTTATACTAACTCAGAATAATCAAGTGCCATTATATGTAAATGTTAGTAGTTGTACTTTATCTTTCTCTGCAAAGGCAAAAAGATATTAAAAATAAATGTAAATAGTTATAAATAAAATGTTTTTAGAGTCCTCCACCGCCGAAGACAGCCTCATGGCTTTACATATTTACCCCAGCAGACAGGCCTGTATACACCAGAGCAAATTCAACTCATATTTCAGAGCATCACAGTACGGTTGCTTGTTTTCATATTGCATTGAAAACTTTTAGAACATTCTTGGGGAAAAGTTTCTTGATCATTCGTTATCATTGTAGTTGTTCGAGATACAAGGTCTATTTCCGTAAAACAAGATCTTCTCTCAGGTATAAAGATCTTTCTTGTTGTGGAGCCAAAATAAAAACAATTCAATATCTTTTTACTTTATTCTGCATTTTTAAACTTATCTTTCTCGACTTGTAACAGTTTAATAGACCTATTCAGTTAGCCTTAAGTCTAACAAAATTCTCAAATCGCTTTTGATAGGATTTTATAGACTTAATTTAATAACAAATTCACCTTCTGAGCTTAAAAAGGAGCAGCTCAAAAGAAATAGAGCGCCAAACTCACCATTCTACCTGATATAGCTAAAGGATTCTTCAACAACGTGGTAAACAGACAATATTCAAACCCTTTATTTAATTACCCAAAAGTTACATATTTTGTGTACCACTGGCGGCCGACACTTCGCATTAGTTTTATCTGTCTATAATATATTAAAAATTTTAATGTTTTTTGTTTATATATCTTTGCTTTTTCTAATTCTGTCTATATATCTCCTTTATAATTATATGTTTATCTGTCAAACATTCTAGCTCTCATGGCTTTTGATATAAATTTTTTTTATCTTTTAGTTTTATTCAAAACGTCAACATATCGATGTGCTCTGTTCTTTATAACTTTTTTTTTAATTTGTATTTCTGCAATTTCAAACAAAACCAGTGCTTTTTTTCTTCTATTTATGTGATTATTTTGTTGTTGTTGTTGTTTTTATTACGGTTCAATAATCCTTTCAAGCTTGCCAGAAATTCAAAAAGCTTTTTTCTGCCGCCCCAGATTTGTTAATGTTCCCTGAACACGACAGTAAGTTGTGTATATTATGCAAGCATTAAAGGTTACCCAGTCTTATGTTCAGTCCCTTTAAAAATAAGAAAATCGAGAGATTAGACCACTCGCGTGAATGAACCGTTGATGAGCCAGGCAGCCTCAATAAAGATTAGTCTAAAGACGTGCTGAGAACTTTCACGGAAATGTTTTGATTCTTAGTGGCAGCATTAGAACTTATTTGAATTCAGAGGGCGGGTCTTAAACTTATGCTCCCCCCCCCTCTGCACTACAGTATTCGCTTTGGTCTTCGTAAACATAAGCATCTTGATAATTCTAGAAAGTGTTCGATTGTCTAGGCGTGTCATTTTCAAGAGTTGCCGGTCCTTAACTGTAAGCCTCATTATAAAGAGCAGCGCCTTTGAGCATTTGTGAGACGACCAGGGAAAATCAGTCACCAGTCGGAATTTTGATATTATTATTGAGTTATCAACATTTATCAAAACTGTAGTGAAATTGAAGAAGTTAAAAAAATTATTAACTCTAGCATAACTACATCTGAAGTTGCTTTCATTTTGAAGACAATAAAAGTAGCATGCTGTGCAACAAAATGTGATATTAAAAAAGGGCTCTTATTCAAAACTAGTCGGAGCGACTTGTGTCTGATTTTCCCGGGTTGCCTCACATTTATTGCAGGTTCGGTGTTGTTTACGAAAAGCTCAAGCACTTACACTTACACTGCCTTAGTCTTTCATAACTTGCAACTTATTTAGCCGTTCTAATAAGGTGGTTTAGCAAAACAAGGGTTTTCCATGGTAACTATTGTACGCCCAGGAACAAGGAACCTTGATTTTTTAAAAAGCTTTCAAAAAAAATTTAAGGCGGTTTTTTTCAGTAAAGTAATCTACGGTTTGTTGTCTGCAAAGAAATCTGACCTAAAGAAGCGTTAATACCTGAAGCGAGAAACTTTAAGTCTTCTTCCTGGATACAACTAGAAAAATCTGAGGATATCCGTTGTCTCGGGATGACTATATTTAAAGACTGATTTTTTAAACCTCTATATCTGCATTTTTTTTTTCAAGAATAAGAGAAAACCAATATAAACGGACCATTCTTTCTTCTTTTTCTTTGTAAAAAAGACATGATATCACGGCATAGAGTGGACTTCTACAAACTTTAAGTGTATTATATAAACAAACAAAACAAAGTCATTCAGATGGAAGTTTCGTACCTAGTTTAGTAGCCATTTCATTACTGTACCAGCCCATAATTAAAAAAAAGGAGTGTTTAATGAAACAAACAGTGGTATAGATGAAGATAACGAAATGAAGACGATACCAGCGGCGTCTCTGATCAGATTGTAGCCGGAATTCCAACGCGCAACACACCGGCTCTATGGCCTAGCGGTAAGACACTCGCTCGGAGATCGGGAGGTGCGCGGTTCGATCTTCGGCTGAGTCAAACCAAGGACTTTAAAACTGGTATTAACAGCTGATCCGCCTAGTGTCAGGTATTATGGATTTAGTGTTAAGTCTGATCGGCCCCTTGTCAGGATAATGTGACTGGGTGTGGTGTGTGCAAGCGCTCCTTACATCGCAGTGTGGCAGCACGCTTTCAGTTGTCTCTGATATAACCTCGAAGTTGACTGGGACGATAAAATTTCAAACAACCGACCAACTAACGCGCAACATCTACTCTCCCACACACACCGAATTGACCATTGATAAGTCAGGTCAGAAACTCTGATGGTTTTATTCTCAAACTGTTGAATTTTTGTTTGTATCACCATAATTGATATAAACGATAAAATGTTTCAATAATAATCCTTATTGCGCAGACAATAACGTCAGTTTAAAAACCAATTTCATCGAAACGAAAAGCTAAAAAATCATGAAGTCTAGCCAAAAAAAAAACCGCCTAGGTTTAAATAATAAACTTTCATCCCAGTTTAGAAGTGTTTTACAGATACAAACCCCATAATCTTATTGAATCCACTGTAAGAAGAGTAACCGTGAGAAACTTACTTTACAACCATCTTTTTTTACATCAACTGTGAAAGTTCTGTGTGTAGAATCTAGGTTTTTAGGAAATCCCTGGCATTAAAAAAGACTAAAGGCTTTAGATCTTGATTTTTCTAAGCCTTTAAATTGATGCTGGTATTTGGTTTTGCGTGACCAGGTCTTGAAAATCATCACGCAAGGTTGTTTTTTTGTGGCTTAAAAGTTCCGGTTCAGACTATATATTCATTTGTTTTTCTATAGGTATCAAACTAATTCTTTGTATATAGAATAAACTTTAAATTAAACACGTATTACTCTGGTGTATCAGACATAAAGATTTTTTCTACCCTATACACGTTCCAAATTTTAAAAAAATTCAAGAAGTAATGCGGTTCAACTGCGATCTGAAATTCTCTCACATGGTCGGTGTTTTCCAAGTCTATGAACTTAACTTGTGAACAAACAGAAAACCATGATAAAACTGGGTATCTATGGCGGATATATGTTCATACTCCATAGGTTAATAGCTGTTCACCTTATTCTAAACTTAAAACCAGCATTGTTTTCTCCAACATATACCAGTGTCCCTTTTTAAAAGACCGGCTCTGTGACCTTGCGGTAAAGACACTAGCTCAGAGATCGGGAGGTACGGGTTCGATCCCTGGCCGAGTCAAACCAAGGACTTTAAAATTGGTAGTGGTAGCTGATCCGCCTGGTGTCTGGCATTATGGATTTAGTGCTAAGTCTGGTCGGCCCGGTGTCAGGATAATG
Organism: Elysia marginata; assembly: GCA_019649035.1. Taxonomy (NCBI): domain Eukaryota; kingdom Metazoa; phylum Mollusca; class Gastropoda; family Plakobranchidae; genus Elysia; species Elysia marginata. The sequence continues at coordinate 140,160 of BMAT01008356.1, read as the reverse complement.
TGACTGGGTGTGGTGCATGCAGCGCTCCGTACATCACATTGTGGCAGCACGCTTTCAATTGTCCCAAGCGCCGTCTCTGATATAACCTTGTAGTTGAAAAGAGACGTTAAAATTCAAACAACCAAACCAAACCCTCTTTAAAGAAACACCTTATTTTGTGATATCAATAAACAACTAGCTATGTAAACTTCTGAAAACCGTGGGCAACTTTTTTTTAAGTAACTCAAAGCCTTAACTATTTATAGACTATTTTCTAGATAACATTATGCTTTTGAAGGCTCCATTAACGTGACAAAACTAATACCTAAAACTGGAACTATTTAAATAAAATGAAATAAATGCAAACCGTAAAAGCATTAAAAATATTTTTTTTTTTATAATTTAGAAATTTAGAATGATATTGCGGATACGAATATATCGTGTATAGCTTTGCAAAAAAGGATATTAACCAGCAAACTATAGAATATTTATAGAGCCAAGAAATAAGACAATATTTTTGTTTGAGAAAAGAAAGATGTAATCAATGTATAAATAATGAATAAAACACACCATACCACAAAGAAAAGAAAATAAGGGATAGGTCAATTTCAGAAAGAGAAAGAGGTCAGAAAGATGAAATATCAAAAGAGACATAATTAAAAGAACAAAAGAATAATGAAGGGAAAGTAAGAAAAAGAGAAGTCGATAGGACGAAAACATACAGGGAAAAAGAGAGAGGGAAAGATCAAAGAGAACAAATTAATCCAATAAAAATTCAGAACCTAGAAAGACAAGGCTAAAGGGTTTGTTTGGAATGACAACAACAAAGAGACGTGCTTAACCAGAAAATTAGCATTCTCCACTCATAACAATCTCTCTCTCTCTCTCTCTCTCTCTCTCTCTCTCTCTCTCTCTCTCTCTCTCTCTCTTTCTCTCTCTCTCTCTTTCTCTCTCTCTCTCATTCTCTCTCTGTCTCTCTCTCATTCTCTCTCTGTCACTCTCTCTTTCTCTCTCTCTGTCTCCTTTTCTATCTTGCTCTCTCTGCCTCCGTCTCTATCTTGCTCTCTCTCTGTCTCTCTCGCTCTCTCTGTCTCTCTCTCTCTTTCTCTCTCTCTCTCTCTCTCTGCCTCCGTCTCTATCTTGCTCTCTCTCTGCCTCTGTCTCTCTCGCTCTCTCTGTCTCTCTCTTTCTCTCTCTGTCTCCTTTTCTATCTTGCTCTCTCTGCCTCCGTCTCTATATTGCTCTCTCTCTGTCTCTCTCGCTCTCTCTGTCTATGTTTTTCTCTATCTCGCTCGCTTTCTCTTCCCTATCTTTTTCTTTCTTTGTCTCTCTATCTCTTTCTCTGTCTATATCTCTTTCTGTCTCTATCTCTTTCTGTCTCTATCTCTCTTTGACTATCTGTCTCTCTCTATGTCTATGTGTCTCTCTACCTCTCTCTCTCTCTCTCTATCAATACTTCTATCACAAACGTCATCAGATATGAGAAAAATAACTAAAGGTGTTTAAAATAAACATAATGAACAAAGAAACAAAACAAACAATATGCAATTCCTGACAAGACACGCAAACATGATATCGCTTCCGTCGGAAGTAAATCCACCACGCATGCGCTCAACTTATCAACGCTCTGACTTCCGCTATTCTCTCAAGAAGAATGTGTGAAGGACGGCCTTGTGTTTTGAACTTTGTGTTCGGGTGAGATAAAATTGTTTTCCGCTTTTGGAGTGATCTGTTTAGATTAAAAATGTAAATTTATCACAGGAAGGCGGAATGGATAATGCCGGCTGTTTTTGTCTTTTTATGATGGTTCAGAAAAGAATACAGACATTTTTAGAAACTTTTTTGCCAAACATGCTTAATTTTTAACTTTAAAAAGTCTTTGCGATCTTAAATTTTGTTTTTATTACTAGGAAAAAAAGAATCAATTTTCGGTTTTCTTTTTCCAGTTTATGTTCTTTGTTTTCGTATCTTGCTTTGGCTGTTGTTCTTCTTGTTCTTGTTTTTGTTCTTGTTGTTCTTCTTCTTCCTTTTTGTCTTCATATTGGGCTTCTTCACTTTTTTCCTTTAAATTTTTGCTTACTTTCGTCTTTATCAAAATTAATGTATCCCTTTTCTTTTACCTAGGTCTTTACATTTTCTAATTTGTGTTTGCCTTCACCTCTTTTTTTTTATTTGTTAATATGTTCCTCTCTTTTTTCGTTTTCGTTTTTGCTATTGCTTTCCTTTTCCCGTCTTTCATGGTTTGGATAATTAAGATGTTTTATCCAAACTATCCAACAACGCGAGATTTTGGAACAAAACGGCAAACGCAATTTTTTAATAATCTCCGCAGAGAGCAAAAACTATTGTTGAATATTTTTTTCTTTGTCTTCTTATTTTTATCTCCAAAATCAAAGCTGTTGAAACCTCACTATCCCAATTTTTAAGGAAATGAAGTTTTTAACTGAATGAAAGTTCAAATGGAAATTTTAGTTTATGTATCATTTTGTGCTGAAGCCCTGTATATGTTTAAATACTAACGAATATGTCGTATTTGTGCTCGGCTCTTAGCTGGCGCTAATAGATCGCTGAGAGAAAGCTAAGTAGATTTTGTTGGTTAGTTTGGTCCGTAAATAGTTTTTATTCCAGCAAACTGTCTTTCGTCAGAGGTACATTAATTTTAATCATTTAATAGCCAGGACCTAATGTTTTCTACCTGAATGTCTGGCAAATGGTATTGAAACATATGAGCCTTTGAAAAGTTCTTCTTTAAAAAGGAACAGACGGCAGTGTTTACGGTTTTATTTTAGATAAGACTTTGTTTACAATTCCGCTGTCTTTGGAAAACTGAAGGGTTGAGATTGTATTGATTTTGGTAATAACACAACTTTGCTATAGAACAAAAAAAGCTTTATCCTCGTAAAAATAGCCATCTACCACATTAAAACCCCTTCAATCATTATTATTCCTATCTTTTTTACTTTTTTTTTCTTTGCTGTACCGCGTCGTATTTATATATATGGTTTATCTAGTTTCCTTTATCTTTAAACAAATTGCAACAGTTCGTCATTTAGCGAGTCATTTTGAAATTTCTAGAAAGTTAAACGTGGCTGTTTTTAAAAAGTCTGTAGTTGAAGTGCAGTTAACATACAGCATCTACCTTGAGTGGAACGTGAATTGCTTTTAAGTGTGTCACCACTGACGTTAAAACTACTGCAAACCAGTTTTTAGTTTAACCTTACGAAAACTTAACCCTTGGATCCAATGTTATTGTTTAAATGAAAAATTGTTTTGCTGTATTTTGTCCTGAGTTGTAGTAGGTTAACACATTCGGAACAGGCCTGTCATAGGAGTTTTAAAAAATTCTTTTATTTTTGTGTCTTTTAATGAAGAATAGTTTTTAAAACTTTTTCAGAAAAAACGATTCAAAATTAGCAAAGCCTTCGCTATTTTTAACCATAAAAAATCTATAAATAGATAGATAATTTCCTTCAGCGTTGTCTGTCAGGTCACCCGCGTGGTGTTCTTTGCCTTTTCTATCTCCAGAGGCGCATTTCAGTTCGTGTATTTTTTTTTTACACAGCACGTTCTGTCAAGATCTGATTTCAAGCTTTTATTTTCTGCCTTCTTGGTGCAGCTCCAACCACGTTCCACAGATCAGTTCCGAAGATTTAAAAATATTTTTCAAGAAAATTAAAGAAAAGCTTATTTAGAACTAAAGTTATCCCAAATATAGCAACATTAACTATATAGTAAGAAAATAATTATGGAGACACAGATGGGAATTTAATTTTGGTATTTTCCAATGCCACTCTTATCTCTCTTAAGCAAACGCTGTGAACATAACAAAGACAGAGTTGTTTTTTTTCTTTTCCAACACTATGACTTAATCTTTTCAGTGTTTAAAGGAAGTTGTCTCAAGCATTTTCTAATCATGTTGCTGCTACAAGAGCAATGTATGTAGTCTCGTATTTAATAGCCACCTAAGTTGAAATCGAGGTGATGTCAATTTTCTCGGACAGACAATGTTGAAACCGGCATGTGGAGTCTTGTCAGAAACCGCGGACCTTTGCTAGATACACCTGACGGAAATCACTCGATTCAAAGCATAAAAAAACTAGTCGGACTGAATCTGTCTGTGCAGGAGGACGTAAAGAATAAGTAAGTCCTAAAAATATATATTCAATCGCTTGCTGTGTGAAGACTGCACTGATGTTTTAAATGTATTGGTAGCACGAATAGGTTTGGAAATAGGTCTACATGACCAACAAGTAAGATACATGAAACAAAGAAACTCGCCAAACAAAACATTGGTATATTACAAACGGTTTCTCTAACCTGTACTTTAGCATTCTTGGAAATCAAATACAAAAATTTACTTTTGAGTTTGGAAAAAAATTAACTGACTAGTCTGTCTTCTGTACTTCAGTCACTATTTTGTTAGATGGCCATTTGTCTGGAGAACCCTCGGCAAATTTCCCTCCATGATCTTGCTCGTCCTTGGGGGTGTCTAGGTCAGAACTTTGAGTCGATCTAAAAATCTCTGATGAATTGAACAGGAATGGCGGCCAGACATCCTCTTCTTCTTGTCTTGGAAATTGTCGTAGGAGTAGAACCGGTGTAAAATTAATCTTTTTACATAACAAAGAGTTGCTGTTTTCAACCATGCATTTTACTCAGCTTTAAAGCGTTGAAAATGCATGAAAGTTATCAAAAAGAGATGTTGGAATTTTTGTTTAATAAAGCCGGAGAAAACAAAAAAAATTTAAAGGGCATCTTTCAATCATTCCTTTTATTATAATAGAATGCGACTAGACTTTTAGCTGTTTATCGCAGAGCCTTGTTTATATTATTACTCTGCAAGAAGAATGGACACTTGAAAAGTGCAAGGATAAGTAGACAAATAAACAGACATGCGGATGCACGCAACAATATGAAAAATCCAAAAGGCAGATAATATAAACAAGTAGAACACAAAAGAAACAACAGAAAATAATCGACCACACATAAGAACTAGAGACATGAAAATTGGCAAAATTACAGAGATTGACATAATCCCATGGGTTTCCTTTCAAAGACAGACGCATAAACGAAAAGGAGAGGGGTAGAAAGCTAAAACGTTTAATGGGGAATACTTTCATGGCATTCCAAGTTCATTTCATGTCGGCATAAAAAAATGAAGCATTAACCTCTCGGTGACATTCAAACCTATCTCTAAAACTCACTTTAGAGGCTTAACACAGGCAAATTAATTCGTTTGTCTGTTCTTAGAGTTAACTCTTTGTTAAACGCAATAACGCTTTGTTGTTAGTTTTTATTTTAAGGCCAATAAGTGTGTTACAATAGCTTCGTGTTTTACATACTTAGACATGTAAATTTTCAGGCTTCTTCTTTGTAGTACTCTTTCTTCAAGTGTTATTATTATCTCCCTTCTAATTCTTCACTTTATAACTATCTTCTTGTATCTAAATTTCATTCCTCAGCCTCATTCGTACCATAAAAATAACTGTTACTCCTTGCCCAGACTTAGACAAAGTTGAGGTGACTCAGGAGACTTTAAATGCTGAAATTATTAGCTCGGTTCTAGATCTATAACTTAAGGAATATAATGGACCTATTACGATAACTCAAGGTGTCACATGATGCGCTGAGAAAACGAAACCACTAGACCTAGGCTTTAGTTGGACACTGTTTATTATGATTAGTGGTGTTTGGAAAAAAATATACCAGAAATTACGTTTAAAAGGCTTAATAAATTATGTCTACAAAAAATGGCTGGACAAGAATTCTATGGACTATAATATTTCAAACGCTGTTTTTACACAGGCCTTGAATAATTTGTTTCTATAAAACGAATGAAGAAAAACTTTGAATTATCATATTGTTTTATGTTAATTAGACATAGAATCGAGAGCCAGGTCTAGTTTTCTAGACCTACAATCTAGACCTAAGCTTACTGCAAAGCATGTAGCTCTCAAACATTAGAATCTAGATTAGATCTAGATATAGCATAATAAATCTGTATTAGATTTAGCTGAATCTAATTATGCCGAATTTTCAATTATATGAACTTATTCCACATGTTTTGTGTTGTTTTATTTGACAAATTATTTCTGTCCTAATTATTTTCTTCATTCTTGTTTTATTGTCAGTCTCTAAACAAACCCACATTGCATCTGAAAATCTAAGCAAAGTAGAACAGGCTAGAAGTCAGGATACAGACATAAGTCATGTCTAGATTGGAATAGATAGCGATCTGAGTTAAAGTCGCAAAGACTCTGCCTTTCCTAACAAGTTTTAGATTGCTGCATGAAATAAACAAAGAGTCGACATAAGGGTCACAAAAGATCAACGGCATAGCCATTTTGGCACTAAAATTACAACAACAAAAAAACACGAGAGAAGTTATCTGAAACAAAAAATGCGGGAATAATTTTTGTACTTATGGAAGTTTGATATACAGAGGTTCTTTGAATTTGCAAAAGGATAAACATTTCTTGCAGCTTGTGTCAAATGTTGCTTCCACAGACCTGGCATTCCAACTAGGACTGAGGTTGTATCTAAAAAGAACGTACATTAAACATTGGCCTATGGACTCGGACGAGTTTAAAAGTTTTAAAGGAGACAAAAAAATCTAGATTTTTAAAACATAATGCTCATTTGAGGGTGGTTTTCTGCGATAGGTTTAAAACTTTTTAATAAGTCAAATAATTTTTTAATGTTCCATTCATAAGCCTTTTGCTAGCAGAGTAGCAGACGCGATCTGCTCGGGTCACCATATCACGTGACAAACATCGGAATGTTTCTGTTCGTGTACACGGTTCATTGTAGAGCGATCGTCTTGTTTCTCGCTTTCTATGACATCTTCGTGAAATTCTAAAGAGCGTTTGTTATTTTCCTCTGGTCGCGAGGGTTTTCTCAAGGTATTTCGAATTCAGTTCGATTTGCAGGGAAACGGTTGCATCCTCTGCCACCATGCCCTACATGTCAGCTTCTTAGACAGAATTGATTGAGTATAAGTTATATTGAAATGCTTCAATAATGTCTCAGTGATATCCAATATTTCCACCGTTTGTCCGGCTGTCCTTCGTAAAAAAAATTCTTTTGAAGAATCGGAAACGATTGCTTGTGCGTCTGTGTTGAAGCTAGGGGTTACTAAAATGGTCCGAACGGCCAAAACTGAACATGTCTCTCAAAATCTCCTATATTCTTTAGATGTATTGTAGGCACAAAAAAATGTTGGGGTTTTTTTTCAAAGACAGAAGAGGACATACTTTGTCAACCGAAAGCAACCTCAATATTGAACATAAATGTAGACACACTTCTACTTCATAAGAAAAGTAATAAAAGCTTCAGACTAAAGACAAAAAACAAGAAGAACGGAGAGAAGAATAAAGTGAAAAAAAATACTAGAAAAATTATAATTGATAGAAACACTCAAGCCTAAAAAATTAAAAGGGGCAAAGGAGGAACTAAAAAAAATAATAAAATTGGGTTAGAGAGACAAGACGGGGATTAGCAAAACAGAGAAACAGCATAAGAGAGACAGAACAATGAGGGAAAAGATATTGACTACAAAAATGAATATATTGGCAAGATTAAGGCTGGTGCTAAGTTTAGCACGACCTAGTCCTAAAAAATTCCAAATAGCCAAACTTAAGCAGACCATTAGCATTCACAACTGGCCACATGCACACAAAGTCGACCCAACAGAAACATCGCTAGCAGAAGAAAAGACAAAACACAAATATAAAAGAGAAGGGAAGAAAAAACGAAAAAAGCAATGAAACTATAGAGAGTCCACGCAAACATGATATCTCTCTCGCCGGAAAAACGCCCTC
>BMAT01008356.1:21649-35536 GCA_019649035.1 Elysia marginata | reverse complement strand
CTATAATTTATTTTGGGAATAACGAGAACCTAAGTCAGCTTAGCCAGGAAAATCACGATAATAACGAGAACAGAGTGTTCAAAAACCCAGCGCGATGACGGATTAGGCGGCTGAGAGAGTGGCGGAGGCCTTGCAGCTGCATCATTCAAAGTCCAAACCAAAATCTAGCAAAGTACATTGAAGCCTAGAACTCTATGCTGTAGGCCTAGGCTAGTGCCGTAATGGACACGCATAACATACATGATACAGTACAAAAATCACAGGCCTAGACACACGAATTTCTACCCCTTCGACTTCTTCTGTCCTCCCCAACCCCCTCTGCTCCACCACCTCTCTCTCTCTCTCTCTCTCTCTCTCTCTCCCTCTCTCTCTTTCTCTCTCTCTCTCTCTCTCTCTCTCTCTCTCCCTTCAGTGTAGGCTTGTAGATCTCTCGCACACGCGCTCGCGAACCAAGTGACCAAAACTGACTATGGCTGCCACCACCCGCACTTGTCTTGTGTGTGTGTGTTTGTACGATGCCCTTTGTTTTTCACAAGCCGAGCATCGAGGTCTGTGGATACCAATGCCACCCTACCGGTCCCTTTTCGGTGGCGCAACATACTGCTCCTCTCACAGTCTCAGTCTCACCTCCCTCCACCTCCGCGCGCGGTGTAAACTGATCGAACTGAAGAGCTTGAGACTGAGAGTAACGATGTCGTAATTTTATTGCCTATTGCCCCACGCATAGCCGCACACCGAACCCACATTGCCTCTCATGAGTCATGATTGAGTGTGCATTTATAACTAGGGCTTACTTAGTTCCAGTCCATTTGATCGCCTTAGCATCGAAGAAGCCAGTCACATTTTATCTTTCTCAGTCTCATTCAAATTTAACTTATTGCAATAATGCCTACTCCAAACAAAAGAAAGCGCATTTTTATCGACATGAAAGTTGAAATCATCAATGCAGTTGGCACTTCTTACCCCCCTTCTATGTGAAGCCTCTGTAAACCCTTTTATGGGAATAACGAGAACCCCTGCTATAACGAGAGTTCAAGAAAAAACATGAGTTCTCGTTATTACCGAGTTTTACTGTATATATTTAAATTCTGACTGTTTGCCTGATTTAACCTGTTCGTGTAACAATTTAAAAATAAAAAAAAAAGAAAGATTTGCCTCACAGTGGCAAATACATGAATTACATTTTTTTGTCTATTTTGTTTGTTGCAGAATCCAACGTGGCAAAACTTTGACCTGACAAAATGTGACCAGGATATTGATCTTACCACAAAATGTATCCTTTGAGGCGAGGAAAATATTACCTAATAACTTGATTAACCTACTAGTACTTGTGCCGTGAGGCTTATCTATAGATCCAATAGGTTTTTTGTTAATTCAGTCCATATTTTGTTGATTTTTGTAGGTATAAAAATAAAAAATATTTTTTTTCAATTAATTTTATAGCATTTTCTTTCAAATCTCCTTTGAATTCAGTTTATGAAGAATTAAGATGTATGACGTACACTTATATTTATATTGATTCAATGAGTCACGCCCCATAAGCCAGCCTATATACCCAGAATTGCCCCATTTTTGCCAATTTTTTTTCCCTTATGGAGTTGCTTCATTTAAAAAAAATTAGTAATAAAAAGCAGAAAAGAGTTTCTTTGAAAGGAAAATCTTCAAATTCAACTAGAAAAGATGCCTTGTCTATCAATACCAGGATGGCTGCCCTTAGACCAATGTTCAAAAGTTCTTATGTATTCTGCTTTCTAAAGTGGCAGCTGCTGAAAAAAAACACTAGGCGCTAAACAAATTACTTGTATTTCTTAGAGGTCTTGGAAAATCGGCCTGCTCCTTTTTTTTTGTTTTGTTTGTTTTGTTTTTTGTGTGTGTGTGTACAAGCTACTTGCACCCCTGCTATTGATAAAATGCACGTCATCAAATTCAAAATAGAAATGTTTAAATTGCCTTAACTTTGTTGTTCAGTTGTGGTGGTCAGAATATGGATGTCACATGGGAAAGCTTCAAGAGTGAAGATTGAAGCAAACGTTCACCTCTCTGGACTAGTTTTCTTTGCAGACAAGGCAAGTCCTCGATTCAGAGATTTTTTTATAATAGTTTATGTTCAATTAAAATCCCCGCCTACAAAAAGAAATGATCAGCGTCTAATAATCTAAAATTATATGTAATATACATTGGCTGTTGTGTTTGAATATGTGTTGTGTTTAGGGCGAATGAGTCTGAAGTGGGAAATTCTGATTTTGAGAAAATTTTGGTCATCTAAAGGTCTAATTTTTTTTCTTTTCTCGCTCTATATTTTGAATCTACAGAAGTTTCAATACGTTTCCACAAAATATGGACAATTTTAAGAGACTTTTAACATTTAGAAGTTAAGAAAAATTTCTTAGAATTTTAGAAAAATTTCTTGATGATAATTATTATTGAAGGCAGAGAGTCCCATGTATTGTTAGGAATGAGTTAGGATAATTTTCCCTCACCACTAGTTTTTGGCTCCCTATTTTTGCAAATGCTTTTTCTTTCATCTACCAAGCTATTGTTTTAACAGTCTTTCAAAGTTTCAAATTGTTTCCTTCATTTCATTATAATGCTCTGTGTTGCACTATAAAAATATAGTATCACCCGCCTGAGAGTGGCAAAGTCAATTTACTTGCGCCATGTTACCTTTACAACAGTTTTCTACCATGTTTACCTCTGTGAAAAGAATTTGAGCTCAACTGGCCAGTATATAGGTGGTTGCTAACTATTAAAAAACTGATTTTTTTACACTATGAAAACTGGGATGCTCAAATTTTTGTGTGGATTTATGCAAAGCTGTGACCAGTAAGGTAGAACCTTGTCATTTTCAGGGCGCAGTCTTGTTTTTAGTATTATTATCATAGTCTCTGCTATGTCTAAGACCCATATATCAGCCAACTGATTCATTTGATAATTGTGTTGTGTACTTAAGAATTTAAAAAATCATGAAACCTAATATAGTTTTGAGTTTATGTTTTAGATTTTTTTCTTTCAACTCTTAATCTTTTTCCTGTGTGATCGATTGTGAACAGCTTCAAATAGCCGGGATACACCATCAAGCAAACACTCTTCTGTTTGGCATGTTTGGAGGTTTCTTCATTCACTTCAATAGTTGCGGCTCAAGCTCGCATCTCACGGACTGGGTATGTACAGTAAAAGTAAAGAACACTTTTTGTGTTGTAGGTGTAATCCACTAAAATGCTCATAGCGCTTTGCGTGAGTTTCCCAACAGGTCATAACCAATCAAATTACCTTCAGCTAAAGCGCACCACTCTAGCTAACTGACAAGATCTTTCACTGCCAAAAGGCAGGTACACATTAATGTCTGAATGTTACAAGGAAATGTATACAGTGTAATGAGCCTGTCCCAAGGGCTTCATGCAGAGACAAGGCTATAACCCCAGGCCTTTTGGTCTGAACCAAATGTCAACTACTATATCGCGCTGCCGCACATCTCGGATGCAATGACATGAAAGCAAAATTTATTTGAAGTGACATGAAAGCAAAATTCATTTGAAGTGACATGAACTCTTGTTATTTTTTAAAGTTTAATGGGTCAATATTGTGTAAAAATATTTTCTTCTGGATTAACCTTTATTATGCTAAGGACTTTTATTGTGTTGATTAGATTTTTTTTAAAAAAGAAAGAAAATAATTAAGATAAAGAATTTTACCCAGACAATTTTGTTTTTGCCAGCAAAATTTAGGATATAGCTTCTAAATATTTTTCTGCCTTCATATTATCAAGTGGACATATTATCAATGTCATAAGCATGACATTTTTTTATGGAAAAGTTTTGCTGGTATATCATCTATTTTGTAAATTTTTCTCACTAATGTTTGTCATCATGTCATCGCGTTGGTAAAAAAAAAGACTTGGTTTTGCATCACACATTAACCACTTCATAGATCTCTGAACTAACTTATGGAGCAGTCAATAAGCTCAAAACTTTAGTAAGTAACTTTTAGCCAATATATCATCCACTGGATAAACTTTTCTAACTGAAGATAGCCACCCAGGTAATAACATATTTGGACGTAATGTTGAATGGCATATATATGACACACTAATTTTTCCCCAGCTTCCTGACAAAGCTGTGCCGAGCGACAAGATACCGGCGGCAACGCTGATTGATCAGGCCCTACTGAGACCGTCGTACAATACAAACTCTCTGTCCAGGTGCTTCTGTCTTTACATTGATAAATTCATGGTGGTAGAAAGACTTAACTCTATAACAATGGCCAGACGCTGTCAACGTTCGGTGCACCATTTTATATCCACGGATGGACGCTGTCAGCGTCCGATGTATAGTCATAACTAAGAAGGGGAGAAAGACGATGTACTAAAAAAACTATGAAATAGTTTGACCCCGGATGTTGATTATAGTAGATTGAACTTCCAAGAGAAGCTAAATCTAACTCTTTTAGCGATATTTGCAGCGATCTATAAGTTACAACCGCACGTGTAGATCTAGGCTTAGATCTAGACCTAGAAAAATTACATGCAGAAGTATGAGATAATTACATGGTTAAAGAGTTAATGAGATACAATGGTTGAGAAGACATAATATGTAGCTGTTAGATAGTGTTACAGGGCAATAACTATGGTCTTTATTTATCAAGTAGATTTGTTTGAACTGTTACTGTTTAAATACACTGATCTCAAAATATTGACTAGAGAGGCTCAGATCTGAATACTTCAACTGTAAACTTATCAGTTTTTATGTCAAGTGGACTAAAGTCGAGTATGTATTGTTTAAATCTGCATAACTGAAATATTTGCTAAACATAATTCTACTCAGATTACTTATTCTTTCCCCATCTTGTAATTTTGTTCTGATTGTTTGTTTCCATGGGTTTGAAGAACCCGAATTCGTCTGTATTTGCATCTGTTAGAGGTAAAATTTTCATCTTCTAGTTTAACATTTTCATAGAAATTTTTAAAAAGAGTTGTGCAAATGTGCTCAATGTACTCATTTTACGTGTCTTTTTTTCCTTTTTTTTTTTTTTGCAATCACCGTGTCCAGGATCCACACTGTCCAGAGAGCTATCAAACAAACACAGGTGTCTGTGAGGCGTATCCATTCCCAGCTGGAGGACAAACTCCTGTCTTCTAGTGAGCATTCTGACAGGGTGAGTTAGTCTAGATCAGATAGAGAGTAACCTCACCTTGATGTGATTTGTTTCTCTAAGGCTGTCTAGATATGTGATAAACCAATATGGCATGATTTTTTTTTTAATTTATATATACTGCTCAATAGGCTAAATTGCTTTCATCCCTTGAAGTTAGTTCCTTGACATGAAAAATGACATATGAGATTGGTTTCTTAACAAATTATGATCCAATGTATCGTCTGGACCCACATAAGAGCAGCAGTTTATTGTGGCTTAAAGACAAGGTATTTCTTTGTCTTCTGACAGGTACTTCTCAAAGTGCTGAGTGAGTCTATGAAAGATGTATTAACAACCACAACTTTTTCCTTTTACAATAAACTTGAGTTATGAATTTTTTACTGCACTCTCACTCTATATGGCTCAAATGCTCCTACTCTTTTATTTTTAAATTCTTAATAAACATTTTGTTTACTCTTCATGTTTTTTTCTCCCACTAGCTGTCTGACAGAGAAGTCCTGTTAATGAAAGTAAGACAACTCCGCCAAGAACTTTTGTGGCAGACCCAAAAAAGGCAATCGGAACAAGAAGCTTTGGAAAGCTTTCAAGCTCTGCAAGATGCCAAACGTAAGTCTCAGCCACCGCAAACAGCCCTCATGCCTCAAACAATGGTTAACTGCTTCTGCCTTTCTTAGAGTTTACTGCATTTGTATATTTGTTTTCTGGGGTGTTTTTTTTTCTTTGAAACTGCCAGGGTACACAAATGTCTGTCATGCATAAATAATAAAAATCAAAGTTAGACCCCCCTACCCTGTCTGATATAAGCTAATAAACAAAAGAGGAAGGAGGAAATGAATGATTAATTTTCTCCTAGCTTCGTTAGAGCTTTGTCTTGTCTTAAGGCTTTTTAGTTTTCCTAAAAGACTTTTTAAGATAAAACCAATTTTTGCTTGAAAGAATATCTTTAAATCATAAGACTGAGACCTTATACCCAATTTATCGGAAGAACATACAGGTTATGTTTAAATTGATTTCCTCCTAAATATGTTTATAGAAATGGAAGGTTGGGTGATGCTGTAATATCAGTCTCACATTATCTAGATCATGATGTTGTTTTTAGATCTAGACCTATTCAATGTTACATGTGCAAGTTTTCCATTTCTCTAAATGTTTACTGACTTCATTGGTGCTGACAGTGATGGATATCAAACAGAAGAGAGAGAGACTACAGAACTTGTCTAAAGAAACAGAGGAGAACAAATCAATGCATATACAGTCAAAGTGAGTTCGTTTTTTTTTTTTTATGATTTTCCAGAAATACTCAGATTTTTTTAAAGTGAAATGAAGACTTGCTGTTTTCTCAATGGAAAGGCAGTAGGAACCAGTGTCCTATGGATTAAATGAGTTTGCGGGTTGCAGTTAATTGATTTATAGGATTTTTATGTTAGGGGTGTTAAGTGTTCATTGATCACGGCTAAATTTACTTAAAAGCAAAGAAAACATTTGTAGAAAGAGTCTCTTAAGCTCATTTCATCTGATGTCAAATGGGTCGTCACAGAAGACACAGAGCTGATTCATATAACTATGTTGTTCACAGTTTAAGTTGATCTTGTTACAATAAATAATTGATGAGAGTGATCTGTATTGTAGCTGAGTGGTAGCTATACATTATCAAGAATGTTTGGTTTGAACATGCTCTGCAAAGTCAAACATTTTTTTATACAGCTCTTACTTTTCGGGTTTTACAAGAATTTGCAATAAGATTATTTCTTGGTCAAATAAGTCTTGCTGAATGACATTACAAATCAAACATCAGCTTTGCCACATTCTAACTACTTAAAAAAGGCATAAATTTTTTAGATAAATATTTTCTTTATCTTTGATTGATGCTTGCCGTTGTTAAACTGAGAAAAATGTCTACAGGAACATAAGTGTCCCAAGGTTTCCAGTATTTTTTTATTTTTTTTTTATTTTTTACTTTAGCCACTTTCCTTTAATCTGCTCATAACGAAAGCAGTAAAGCCAGCGTAATTAAAACTTTTAAAAGTTTAAGAAGACTGTAAATATTTAGAGTCATTCTTGTATTATTATTGCTTTTCAGTTATAACTACCACTGCAGATCAAATTGCATGGAAGGCTATAAAAAAGAATCCAGTGGTTCATTATTATTTTTTTTAGTTAATATTAGATTCTATATGGGCTACGGTTGAGTACAGATCTGCCAGTTTCTAGTGTCATGTGTCATTATTCACAACTGCATTGCGTCATCCTGCTGTTTGTGGATATGTTATTGATATCCCTTATCGTTGTTAATGAGGCTGTGACTAAACATTGTGAATCTGTCGTTTGGGTTGGGGGACAAAATATTTTCAGAATTAACATGGAAAGCAACAATACTGTCATAATAATTTAGCGTTGTGACACTTTCTTAAGTTGTAACATAATGCTTTGTCATAACTTTTAAATGAATCGATAAGAAATAAAGAAACGATCACAGCCGAAACCTGCTTTTACAGATACATGTGTGCTGTTTTTTATTATTTTGTTGATCCGCATGAAAACAAAACCCCAAAAATAAAACAGATGATAGCTGTAAAGGTTTAAGTCACAAAATGAAAAACCCATGCATGAGGTTTCTTTCTTTTTTTTCTCATCATCAGGGAAATGTTAGTGAAAGAAAACGCCCAGGTTTTGTTCCGTAGGAAACAGATCATCAGTGAGATGGTCAACTTGATATACCCTATAACAGAGGTAGGTCAGTTACTGCTTGGTGAAACAGAGGTATGCAGAGATTCCGCTTCAGTAGTTAACTATTCGTTTAGTTGGTTTTATGTAATGAACTTGATCATGAACAGTGCTCTTTTCAGTTTTGCGTTTTTTTCTGAATTATTATCATTATAATAGTTGGTTTTTTTTTTCTTCTTCTTCTTCTTGTTACTATTATTTTCATTATAAATGATTATAGCTATTCAACAGGATACTCTGTATGTTAACTTTAGAATCTGTGGTTTTTATAATCTTACAAACTGTTACACTTACAGGGAGGGCCATAATCCATTAACTTCCTAGGCAATATTGAATTTTTCTTTGCCATTTTTAAGTCTTATTTTTTTTTTCTTTTTACAGGATGAAAAGGAAAATTTTTATATCTGTAAAGTCAAACTTCCAAATGCTGAGAATTATCAAGGTATGTTTTAATCCTTCAGATTTTTCAAATCAAATTTTGACTTAATTACTTTTGTTCTAAAAATGTAATGCAGTACAGTGCCAGAAGGTTGAGACTTTTTTGTATGTTTAACAATTACTCAATTTAATCAACAGCCATAAAAGCTCGTGTCATATGCTAAACCAAACTCACCAAAGTCATTTCTATGTTTGAATTCTGGAAAACTACATGGCTGTGTTTTAAAACCATAATTTAACTGCAGTTTCTTCACAATCACATAAGACTAGACATAACATTTTTTTACTTGATTTACTTGTAAATGAGTTATATTATGTTGATATGGTACTTTGATGAAAAAATGTGATACCTTGTGCTTCAGGTCAGGATGAGATGCGTCTGTCTGTTTCCCTCGGTTTTACGTGCCATCTTGTACAGATGGTCTCCCAGTTTATGGACATGCCATTACGCTATCCCATGGTGCACCGGGGCTCTCGTTCCATTATTGTTGATCACATTCATAGCAAGTTGCCCGAGAAAGATCGAGAGTGAGATATTGGTTCAGATATCCCTCTTCCTTTTTTGTTTAAGCAAATAGCTATTTTTCTAATATGACATAAAATATACGGATGGTTTCATTGTATGCTTGAAAAATGTAAGTGATTTTAGAAGCATTGGGTTAAAAGTTGATAGGAACTAAAGCACAGAGTTTTTAGAGTCTTACTAAATCTCCAGAAGTAAACCTCAGGTTTAGAGATTTCTGTTTTACATTGTTCTAAGATGTTAATGCAACAACAAATTAAAATCAATAGCCTAAGGTTATACCCTTTAAAAACGTTAAATTTTATTCTGTCGCAAAAAAAAAAACCAAAACAAAACAACCCAGCATTCTGAACTATCAAACCTAAAGTCATTTGGTTTTGAAACAAATTATTCCCCTTTTTCTGAGAGTAA
Organism: Elysia marginata; assembly: GCA_019649035.1. Lineage (NCBI taxonomy): Eukaryota > Metazoa > Mollusca > Gastropoda > Plakobranchidae > Elysia > Elysia marginata. The sequence continues at coordinate 26,289 of BMAT01008356.1, read as the reverse complement.
ATGTGAGTATTGTTGTGTTTCCCCAGGTTTCCACTTTATGGCAAAGGAAAAGAAAAATTCCAGTACAACTACGCTGTCTTTCTTTTGAACAAAAATATCAGTCAGGTTTGTTTGTGGTCAGCGAACAACAATAGAAGAAATGGCTGAAATACATTTGTCTGGCATCTGGTGTGAATGATTTGAAAATCAGAGTTTAATGTTTTGACAAAATGACAATTTAAGGTCTTCTGTTTTTGCTCTATGTTTTAAATTAAGGAAAAGTTATGTTTGTTCTGTGGATGCCTAGTATGGGCGGGCTTGCCAGCGGTATTGTGAGTTTACAGTAGGCCCAGGTCTGTGCTAGTCAACAATGGATTACCCAAAAAAGACGAAATATCGGGGTTTTTAGATCTAAACATTAAATTTAGATTCATGCATCTATAGCACACATAAAAGTGATTTGAGCAATAGTGAAGGAGTTTAAATGCAATATGCAAATTAGTTTGATTAAAAACAATAATTTCTATCTGAGTGTTGTTCTTTTTTATTATTTTGCAGTTGCGCTTTTACTGTGGTCTTGGCACTAATGATCTCAGACAAACATTGCCAAACTTGAAGTCACTCTTTGTCCAGAGGCTGGGCGTCAGAAGGTAATTTAACCATCAATATCCCAACATCTCTATTTCCTGTTATATTCTTATACCAAAGAAAACCCTTGTCTGCTTGCTGACACTTTTTCTTCTTGTTTTCATATTTAAACTGCTGAATTAGGCCTTCATACCTTTTTTTCCTTTGCTAAGAGTTTCTGTTTCACACCCTTTTATCACATGTTCAGCAGTAGATGTATTTTAAAGCTTCAAAATTTTCAAAGAGATTTTACTTTTTTAATATTAATATGGGCAGAAATCCTATATATTGATGATAATAAAAATAATAATAATTGATTTAATAATTCATTTGAAGAGCGTCTAAAATCCACTAAAGCAGTGTTCGTTTCGTTAAAATCATAAAAAATAATGAAGTTAAAGTGAAAAATGTGTCTCAAGTTATTAATGCAAGTGATGGGAAAAATGGTGAGGATATTTTGGATTTGAATTTCAAGTTCAAAAGTTTGCAAACTATGTTGGGTTTAAACACTATTTCAGCCATGTTCAGGAGCTACAAGTTGAACTATAGTAGTAAGTTGAAGTGAAATTAACATCCACTGTAACACTTTTGTTTAATTTTACAATTTTAATTTTAAATATTGGGTTTTTTTTGCATGGTACAATTAAGCCATGCCAATTTTCCATAAATTTAAAGATATCTGTAAAAGTTTCGTCAAAGATGCGTCAAATAAAAGAAAACCTCTATAAATTTTGCCCAGTCGTTGGGAGTCATTTTCTCTTTGCTGTAAACTGTGTAAAACTTTGCCCTGCCGTTTAGTGATATTTTTTTTATTCCTTGTTGAGGTAATTGGACAATATATTGAAAGATTCTGGGAAGTAGGCTGAGATTAGGCTAGGTCTCGATTGAACATTCACAAACTTTAGCAAGCCTATTCTCTAAAGCACTGAGCATGGGCGTCCTAATTTTTTCGTGGAAAGTAATTTTGTGTTGTAAAACCTAATTTCTCTATGAATAATAAATCTGAAATATTTTATCAATTCATGGCATTCGGCACCTGGACAAAAACCCTAATTCCATTGCCTTCCTCAAATTTTGATTAGATTTAATTAAACTTTATGTTTTTCTAGACCGAGGAACTGTTGTTAGTCATTGTAAACATTAGCCTAGTCTGCTAGGCTGCAGGGAATACGGCTGGATTCTGCGAAGTAAACCTAGGCTAATGATGTTGGCAGACTCTGGGAAGCATAATATTTGTGTCTTGCTGTCATCATTACTTATTTACTCTCCTTTCTGATGACGTTGCAAGTTTGAACAGATAATTATAGAACAAATCCTCATGCTTTTTCCTGTGGCACCTAACAAAAAAATGTGAAATATTACTGAGTTATCTAAACTTACACCTTTCTATAGACAATTCGCCTTGTAGTTTTTGTAGCCACACAGTGGACATGTTAAGGGATGCTGAAGCAGCTAACTATATCAATATTTTTTTTTATTTTAAGCCTCTCAGGAGTGGGTTCTTCTCTAGGGCTATTAACAGATGTTCTTTTTCTTTTCACAATTTTCCAACGATTTGTTGGTCGGGACTGAGAAAGATTTAGAATGCCCCTTGTTTTTGGATGGTCTTTCCTAATTGAAGGGCTTTCTTTTCATTCATTAAATGAATAATTTTGTTGTAACAGGTTACAAAAAAAAGCCATATCAGAGCTTGGTGGGTTTTCTCACCTATGATTTATGCTTATCATTAGAATCCTTCTCATCCATCCATTTCAAATAAATTTATTTTTTTCTCAATGTCACCAGCACTGCCTCCCTGGCTGAGCATCAGCGTCGAGATGGCGCTCTGAGCCCAACGCAGTCTGGAACTGACTCGCTTCGACCAGGTCGTCACGGCTCTCAACTAGGGTTTGCTCAACTCCAGAATATACAGGGCAGACCAGGCACGTGGGCGGCATCCCTGTCAGCATCTGACCTTGAGCAGCTGGGGAAAGGAAGTGCTAGCGGCAAAGCTCGAAGTATTTCGTCTCTCATGTCTGGCAGCAGCGGAGGTCAAAGTTCAGTGGGGGCTCCGGTTGTGGAGGGCATTGACCTGACAAGCCTGAATGGTGGAGGGTCTTCATCTCTCAATCGCAACGGCAGCAATGTGATCATCAAACCTCTTGTGGCAGACGGGCCAGAGTTTGGCTTCAATTCTTCCCCCTTGTATCAGAACGGGAGCTATTCAGCACCGCCAGATAGACCTGGGGCTGACGACAGTGTTTTGCGACATGATCCACAGGCTATAGAAGAGGAGGAAGAGGAGAATGAGAGTGATGACCTTTTCAAACCATCCGAAGAGGATTCCTTTTTTCAGGTAAAGAGGAAACAGGCTTTGGACGACATCAACAGTGTTCTTGAAGCATCTGAGAATGACGAGGCGTTGCTGCCAAGTATCAGGGAACAAGTGCTCGGTAACGGTCTCATCGATGTCTCTAATCTCGCTCTAATGAGCGCCTCGCCGAGCTCCCCGGAGAGCAGAACATTCCAGCTAGTCAAGTCAGCAGCTCAGGCACCCAGTGCTCTCACTCCAGACAGCTCACAAAATTTCTCAGGGGAGGAGGGAGAAGAAACCTCAGGGACAAAATCCACCAGCTCCACCTCCCCACGGTCACTAGCCGAGTCACCTTCGTCTCCAGATCAGGAGAAAAACGGAGAGTCCACAGACTCATCTCCACAGCCACCCAGTACCGAGGGAGAATCATTGACTTGTCATCCTGACCTGCCTAATCCCACGGCAGGCGACGTTTCTAGATAGGTGACCTCAGGCCCCACAGAGGGCAGCGTATCTAGATAAGCGACCTCAGGCCCCACAGAGGGCAGCGTATCTAGATAGGTGACCTCTGGCTCCACAGAGGGCAGTGTATCTAGATAGCTGACCTCAGGCCCTTTGAACCTGCCTTCTTCACAGTAACTGCAGGCTCTCTCTAATCTCTCTTGACTCTGATTCTGTTGCTGTTGGATGCTATCTGCGTAAGGAACTAACTTAAGCAAAATTTAAATATGCATGGAAGAGATAAAGCAACCCATTTCTCCGTCATTATCAAATCATTAATTTTTTATTGTTAAAAGCTCTTAAACCTTTTTAGCTCATATAAGCTTAAGAACAAACATATTCATATTGTCGCCTGAAAACTGCTCTGTTCCAATTTTGCTAATACAATCAATTGTGCGTGCACCCCAAGACCTTTTTGAGAAGGGCGGTGGACACGGAGGCAGCAGTTGTGGGGTGACCTTGGGCCACCTTGAGGACGCTTGCTCAGGACCGTGTGCTATGGAAGGATTTTGTCGCTGGCCTAGTTCTGCCGTGGACAAACGAAGTGCAGTATCTCTCATACGGTTTTACGTTGCAGATACTGCAATTGGTTTGGCAATGGTAGATTTGCCAATAGCAAAAAGGGCAGTAAGCAAGCAAACAAGCAATAACATGCCCACTGGAAAAGTCTTATTGTATTTGTCTAGTTGACACAAGAAATAAGTGATTTTACAAAGCAATTTTATAAGGCGGAGAAACATAGATTCAAATAGTCAAACTCAGCTTTCCAAAAGTGGGAAAACTGGAAATGGGAACAAATCAATTTGCAGGCGACGATACGTATAAACTTCCTTGATCCCTAGAACAAATTAGATTATCAGTTTCTTGCAAGCTCATGCTTAGTAGTGGTGAAAAAAATTAACCTTTAAGGTGACTTTTTTTTTTTACTTAAAGCTGAAAACTGCAAAGCTCGTTCTTTATGCACATACTATCTGGCAACAGCAGCGATTTGTTCATTCCACATTTGCCTTAAATCACTTCTTTTCTCCTTGTGAGAAAATTGGTAAAGTTTATCTCTACTTGCTCTTCTTGTGTCACAAATAATGTAATAGTTTGCAAGATTGTACGTGTCTTTGTGAAAAAAGGAGGAAAGTTTTATATTTGTATAAATATACTTGCTACTCAGGCTTAGTTGACTCTACAAGGCCAAACTAACCTTTCTGCTTTGAAAAAAATGAGAAGAAAGATTTGTTTAGGGAAT
>BMAT01008356.1:7535-21625 GCA_019649035.1 Elysia marginata | reverse complement strand
GGGGGGGGGGTAGTGGAAAGGTTAGGAAACGGTTTGCTACAACATTTGTATAGATTTTGTAAGTGTTGGTCTGGGCCAAGATGAGACTCATCATTTTGTAGATCTCTGCAAACTAGCAACATAATGATAATATTATAACATGCAAAAAATAAAAAAGAAGAAGAAAAAAGACATCAGAATAATCTTAGCTGCCAAAGGAAATTGTAAACAGATGTGTTTTGAATTTCTTTGTAAAAAGACCTACTAAAGTCACAGTCTACAATTCTGCCGCTTTAAGGAAAAACATTGTATTTGCAGAAATTTAAAAATTGGATGTTTTGTATCAGCATCTTTGTACCCAGGTTAGGGTTTTCTGGCTCGGCCCATTCTTGCGTCAACATAATTCTAGTCTTATGGTATGATTGGTATACATCATTGTTGATTTTTTGGCTCTCTTCAATAATTGTCCCTGGTGGACATATGATAGTTTTATTTAAAACGGCATAATTCAATGGTAAAGGGGTTCCAATTTTTTTTTGTCTTTTTTTTTTTCGGGGGGGAGGGGGGGCATAGGCTCAAAAGACTCTTATCTCCTGTTTTTTTTATTAACCCTGTAGAACTTCATGATATTTTAATAAACAATGATTTAGTAGTAACTAATTTATCAAGCCAACAGTAAATAGGGAACTTATCAATTCTAACAATTTCTCTGTCATACAACAATAATGTCATTAAGAATACAATGAAAAAAAAAAGGGAATAAATATCTCTTGAAGGGAGTGCTTATAAATTATGTCAAAATTGAATGTTTAGTAAGTGAACAAATGAAAAACTGTGGCTGTACTGGCCTCTTTATGGAGCAAATTTTGATCAAATGTCTGGCTTTTTGATGCTTAGATGACATCCCTAGGTTTATTTTTGTTTTCCAATAAAGTATTACCGGACAGCTACATTTTACGTTGTATTTTTAATACATCTAGACCTGGGCTTTGCAAATTGTTTTACAGCTCCTATCTCTTGTAGGGGATAGGTCTGCAATTAGTGCAAAGTAGCATTTCTTGTTAGGGATAGGTTAACAATATGGGGCTGTTCCATGAACTTAATAAAAATCCTTTAAAAGTAGTTTCCCTGGGGCAATGGTGAGTTTTTACGCTTAGATTTAACACTAAGTTATTTTGAATCAACTGCCTCGCCCACAGAAGAGTTCTCTGGTGAGCCAGCCTTTAAATTATACACCCAAGAGAGGTTAGTCCTGAACCAGTCGCATAGTAGATCAGAACCTTTTGCAGATAGTGTGTTTACATGGTAGCACATCTTGCAGTGTATAGATTTATAAAGTTGCATTGCTTGTAGACCTAGTTTTTAAGTCTACACAGCAGCAGAATAACAAAAATTATGTGTGCATGTCTTTAAAGTGATGATTCTATCAACTAGATGTAATGACTTGCTCGCATTGAGTTTAACAATAGAAAACAGTCTGGGGCACAGCCTGTTTCTTGATTAACATCCAGGAGAAATTAGCTGCGAAATATAATCCTTGAACGATTGAAATTATTATGTTGTATATAGAGTTGTGACCTAAATTTTTCTCTCAGTCAACTTTTGTTCCATTTATTAGTTTATAATTTTCTTCACGTTTTTTTTGTCACATTTTGGATTTATAATGTAAATAAGTTCTACTATATCATGGGACCAGTTTGCAATGAATGTATGTGCTAATGCTATTCCCCACATGTCTTTAGTTATAGTATTTTTTTATGATGTTAAGTTTTATTTCAACATTTCTTTCTATTGTGTGTGAGTACAAGATAATTTTCTTTTGAAACAAAGAATGAACCAATCTAACCACAGATTCGTTTTGACAGGATTGAAAGTTTGCATGGCCATAGGGCACAATCTCATAGGGAAGCAAAAAACCCTATGGAGTTCTGAAGTGTTTTGAAGCCTGAGAAGTGTTTGTAGGTGAGGCTGCTCTCACATTCAATCTCATAAATGGTGGAAAGGCTGTGATAATCAAGGTGGTAGTAGTAGTAGTATCGTATGGCTACACCTCTAGATTATATTTGTTGATCCAGGCTAGTACCAGGTCTTCATCAGCGTCATAATTATCCACCATCTAGTTTTGTTGCTGGGTAATCAAGTTAAGATTTTTGAGATTGTGTGAAAGAGAACAGAGCTCAGGGAATATAAAAACATCAAAGCTGATGAGAATCGGATGTTTCATGGCGCCACATTTTTTTCTTTTCTTAAAAATCTTTTTTTTGTTTTGTTTTGTTGTTTCAATTCTATGATTTGGGAGGGTATTTTTTGTTGGAATTCAATTTGAAGCTTCAGTCAATGGCTAATATGGCCCTTGACTCAGTAAAAATGTACAACAGCAAATCAAAAAACATATCAAATAGCAGAGGCATTATGATTAGTTGGCTGTCTATGCCCGTCAATCATAGAAGCCGCCCTTTCTAGCTCACCTCATTTCACATGAGTCGCATTTTTAAACTTTTGTTGAAATGTCTCGCGAGCAGGGGGAATGAGTCTGAATTCAGAAATACATTACTTATTTGAAGTCTACTTTTCCTCCTGTTCCCTAGATTTTAAAGCAACAAAAATCTTAATATATTTTCTCAAAAATCTGATATTCTCATGTAATTTTCCACGTTTTAAAGCTCAGAAAAATGCATTTCTCAAACAAGCATTGCCTGAGAATGTCAAACATGTGATATTAGACCTATACATCCTGGTCGCAACTTGTCATATGGAATATTCATGTATAATGCTTTTCACAATACGTCCATAGAAACTTACAACGGTCATTACATATGGATACTAAGTCACAGTAAGTGCCATGATTCTTGTCAATTAGTCTCTTGATTGTGTAGCGGACGGAAGTAGAATATTGGCTTCGGATGTCTTTTAAAGACCTTTCAGGTGGTAAAAAAATTGAGATAACTTGGTTATTTACCCCAAAGTTATTGTGTTCGGAAGATTGGAAGTCACTGAGACAAATTCTTTAGAAAATAAAAAAAAAAAGAAAATGTGTTTGAAGATTTCATATTACAAAGGGTTTAAAGATATCATTTACAAGCCTCACAGTTTGACATACTCACGAATTTAACGATTTTAGGATTACATACGAGCAAGGGAATTTTGTAAGTTTTTGTCCATTTCTTCAGTTTAAGAGTTATTTAATCCAGTTCTTTTTTTGTTTAGACAGAACTCTAGAAAGTGATTTGATTGTGCAGTAATTGTATAAACCATGTAAAGATTAAAAGAATTTTTTTTTTTGTTGTTTCTTGTAAGTGGGCGCAGGTAGAGTGAATACTTGTTGAGAAGCAAACATTTATCAGATTGGTTGTTCTTTTTTTTAAACTTTGTGTTGTTTTTTTTTTCAATTTTGGATCTATTACATTGTATTGAATTCATGGGCCTACCTGGTCATATTATATTTTCATGTATGTCTTGGTGAACATTACGTATTCTTTCCTTATTTCAAATGAATTTCAAATGAAGCCATTATGAACTCAGGTGTCTCCAGTGTTCTTGTGTAAATTATTTTGTAACGCAGAAAAAACTCCGGCTAAACTTTTGTCGTATCCATTACAAAAAAAAAAAAAAACCATTAATCTTTCAACCAGTCCAAATGAGTCTAAAGTCGAAATTGGATGGTAGTCAGATATCAGTATCACAGAAAAGCTTTTTTTCTCTTCTTCCAAATACAACAAACAGAAAAGCTCTGTAATGCTTCTGTATGAAAAGTTTTATAAATGTAGCTGTTTGAAGACGGGAGGATTAAGATATGTGACATTTCAGAAAAGGGAGAGAAAAATATCTAAAGTTTCGACAACTATAAAGGTGTTGAGGACTTACCAAGCATACCAATTAAAATCAAACACATAAAACATGACATTTCAAGATGAATTAGATCTGAAAACTGTTTAGAAATGGTTTTAGCTTCAATATTTACAATAAAAAAAATTGGACTTCTGAAAATCCACTTAACCTTAAAAGCCTATATCTCAAAACTAAGCCATTCGACTTATGACTCATTTGAAAAGAATGCGAGACGTTTATACCTTTAAATGTATAGTTAAAAACTTTCTGGATTTCAATCTCTGCTAGTGGTCTAAACTTTTTTTTGTTAGGTTTGAAATCAAACTGTTGAGTCAAAGTTATCAAATGTTAAAATCTAACATTCCTACAAAAAAAAATGTTAGTCATTTTTGCTTTTGATTTTGTAAAAGGGTGCATTGTAATAAAAATTGTTCTTGGCAATTAGACAAATTGTATTTCATAATGTTACTCACAACCAGTAGAGGCTAGTCAGATGTCAGAAATTCCATCAGAGAAAACAGTGTCGAAAACTACATTTTTTCACTCTTTATGTGTGATGACCTTGAGAAAAGCGATCAAAGTCACGAAGTAGCAAACTTAGATACTGGCTTTGACTATGCTCATTGAGTTTGAAAGCAAAAGTCCTGCAGACACTTCAGACTTTTCTGAACAGTTCAAGTATATGTTTGTCAAAAAATTATAACCATTTAATGTTTTTAATTTCTATTTCTGTAAAAAACACAGTGCCTTACTTTCATTGAGTGGTCTAAACATTAAAGACCTTTTTCTGAGTTTCTTGATGTTTTCACTGTGCAACTGAAAGATAGATCAGGTTCTAGTTGAGATATTTTGATGACGCACTGTGCGTTTAGCTCAGAACAGAGTGAAGAGTTCAGAAATGCCAAGAATTAAAAGATGAGGAGATCTGAGGTTTGGTGAGATTTTTATGGACTACCATAGGTAATGTAAATTAAGCAAATGCTAGTGGTATCTTCTCTTTGGTAATTCCATGCATTTTTTGACATATGGTACTCAGAAAACCACATTCAAAATATCTAAGCCTTCGAATCTGAAAATTGTAAGATTTGACTCAATTGGCACTGGTTGCAAGATCTTTACAGTCATAAAATCGTTTATAGATGGCTGGAAAAGTTCAGTTAGCATTGAGGGTTTGGGGAGTTTTCTTTAATCTAAAGAATTGGATAATCTTGAAATGTCTTTTTTTTAGGTTACTGGAAGTTTCCCTGATCTTATTTTTAATCTTGCAAACGATATTACTCAAGACGTCATTAAAAATAAGATATCAAAATGCTAGTGATAATATACATTGTATTTCACCACCCTGGAAGTCTTTTAAAGAACTCTCCAACAATGTAAAAAAAATCAGTCAAATTCTTTGAATCTGAAATTCTAGGGTATCAACTTTGTTATAGTCAAAAAGTGCTTTTTCTCAGGTCATTTCCGATAAAAAAAAATATCTGGGAATAAAAAAAAATTTATTTAGCTGTGCACATTGGTCCACTTATATTTGAATGAACAGAGTTCCATGTTATCTCTATGTTTAAAAATTCCCAAGTTGGCACTTTGTTGAGGATTACTACATTAATATGTTTAACTTTAGTAAGGATGTGTTTATGCTACCCATATACCATGGTACAAGCTTAACATTCCATTGCTGTGAAATGAAGACTGGCCAAGCTTTCTGAATCTTTCACTCACCAATTTTAAAAGAAATCAAGATCAGGGCGAAAACAAGAGTCGAGTTTCTTCTCTAGGATAAAACGTCTGTTGAGACTTTTGCGTTAATTGTAATCCAGACGTTGAAGGTTTCTTATTCTATAAGTATAACCAATTTAACAAAAGAGCTTAAAGAAAAGTGTATCCCCAACTTAAACCAGTGCCTTGAATGTTAAAAGATTTCATTTGTAATCAACTTCAAGTGGCAGCAGGAACTCCCAAATTTTTTCAAAATTATAGTGCTGTTCTTCAAATAGTAGAAAAAGGCGCTTGAGTTTGTTTGTGCTAGCATTACCGACCAAATCTCTCTGGGATTGACTCCATAAAAACTTCCCTTTATTCTTGTTGAAATCTCATTCCTGATAAGACCATGACAAAACAATAGGCCTTCTAATGGACCCTCTAAACTTAGTACAGGTAAAATTGTAGCCTTTGTCTCTCTTTAGGTACAATTTGAATTGAAAAGCTAAGTGCACTATTTTGGTTCAAAAATTTCAACAATATAGAGCAATGAAGGATAATAATTTATATTATTAAGAAAGTGAACAATTTTAAACAGACCTTATTTCAACACAGCCTTGGATTTTATTGATAGCATTACACATTCACTGACTCTAATGGACTAAAGTTTACTAACTTAAAACAACAAAACAAAGAAAACAAAGAGATCTACTTTGAGCTTATTTGAAGAACAACAGCATGAAATTTATTTATTGCCTATCAGAAATGTTGAGACTGAGACTTGTGAGACACATAAGATTATAATGTTATAAATAGGAACAACACATAGTAGTTTTTACAGGAAAGCTTTGCGATGGAAAAGAAATATGAAGAAAGCATCCACAAAAGTAGATCTTTTAGTATTATGAAAATAAAACATTAAACCGGTATTCTATTTCCCTAGACTGTACATGTATCTTCTATTCATCATTTGCTACATCCATTCTTGGATTTTTCTTGATAAATCTGCTTATAATATAAATATACTCACTCTTATTGTAAGAAATTTATTATGAACTCTCTACATTTTTAAACGAAAAGGAAGATTTCGATATTCTTTTTCTTCCCTAAACCATATCAATTCTAATTGCTCAGAAAAAGGCAGCCTCTAAGCGTTTTAAAACGCCCATGAAACCGGTTTAGATACATTTGACTAGTATGTAATCTGTAACACGCTGTATTTAACCAAATAGTCTATACTTGCAACATTTAGGTTGCTGAGAGTTATAAGCAGGATTTAAACTTGTTAACAGAAGGCACAATCATGTGTGTAATTTGACAAGTCTAACATGTAATAAATAACAGCTGACAACTAAAAGCCTTAAGATTCAATCCAAAGGGTAACTGTGATAAAGACTTCAAACTTACTGAGATCAGGCGCATTGGCTGCAATATGTAATGATCCTAAATTGAAACTAACATTTCTTTGACTAAAATAGTAAAATAACAAAGCAAAGAGAATAGTAAGGCTTAATGTAGCTAGAGAGAATGAAGCAAAACGACATGAGTAACATAATAGACCAACTGAACAATCTCAAACGACACGGAATTTCATCAAGACAAACAAGACGAGACACACACAATGTTTCAACAAAAAGAAAAAGATCATGCTAGAGTGGAGATAAGAGAGGAGATATAGAATGAAGAAAGAACCAGTCATAGATGTACAATTTGCAAAGTTCATGTTCCATCTATCTAATTAAGAAACTTGCGTGAACAACTGAAATGGATGTAAACTCTAATTTCTAAATGATTTTACTACACGACAATTACAACTGGACTGAGTGTCGTCCTATTGGTACAGAAAGCTGGGAGAATTCACTGGAACTCTGTCGGAAATGTTAACTGCCTCGGTCTTTTCTTTATCAATAAGTTATTAACTTTTGAGTTTGACTGACACAAGCTCTAATCTAAGTCCTAGTGTTAACATAACCACCAGCAGATGGTTCAGATAGTTACACAACCATGTACATGTATAACACTTCTATTCCAAACCATGCACATTAATTATGCCAGGTTCACGCTTTTTTGAAAATACATTTATAATATTAAACAATAGCTCAGTCGCCAAAATTAATGACTGCAGTTTAAGTTTAACCCTTAACCCTTTTGTTAATTTCGCGTGACTGTCACGGAGCGTGGCCACGTTCGCCTGTCCCACGTGACAATCATCTTTAGTCCTGAGTGTAGGCGAAAGGCTCAAGATTGAGAGAGTTTTTGCGCAGGAAATCACAGGACACCATTGGATTACTGGATAGGGAAAAACAAGACATCATTGGATTACTGGGTAGGGATGATATGAAAAAAACAACAGAAACAACAGGACATCATTGGATTACAAAGTAACGTTGTATGTAGGTAATACATGAAATGAACAATGGCTTTTTTTTGTTGAAAAAATATTTCAGGATAAAAATTAAGTAAAGTATTAGTTCGCAGTAACATTTGTCCATATAAATATAAAGAAAAGCAAATATTTAAAGAGTGAAGAGTGTTTTATATATAGCGCTTATCCACTAAAGTGCTCTAAGCGCTTTACACGGGTTCCCCAACAGACCATTCCCAACCAAAGTACCCTCTGAACTCACATAGGAGCAGCTAGTTAAGCGCATCACTCTAGCACACTTGACAAGATCTTTCACTGCCTATAGTCGGGTACTCGTTTAACGCATGAGTGGGGCGAAGAAATGTGTGTAAATAGCCTTTCTTAAGGACTAAACATCGACCTGCCCAAAGCAGGTCTCGAACCCCGAACCTCTCGATCCGAAAGCCGAGCGTCTACCACTAGACCACGACGCCACAAATAAATTATGTACTTTATAAGCAAATGTTTTTTTTTTTAAATAAATCAACGTAACTAAATCATTTATGGACTGTTCTAAGAAGAAAATGAAGTGGTCGAGGTAGCCAGTTAAACAAAAAGGTTTCTGAGACATGCAGATTAATCAAGCACATTGAGAAATTGGTACGGTACCGGTACATCTATTGTGATAATTATGTAGGGCCGACATTAATAAATACCTTTAATGAATCAATTAGGGTAAGCCTATGTTAGATCGACAGTGGGGTCCCTCAATTAAGACCCCTCAACAAAGATTACCCCTCTAATTTGACTTTTTATTTGAGAACATACTCTGATAGGGGTTACGGGCTCTGGCTTAGCGGTAAGACATCCGCTCAGAGACCGGGAGGTGCGTGGTTCTATCCCCGGCCGAGTCAAACTGGTGCCTAGGACTTTAAAATTGGTATTAGCAGCTGGTTCGCCTAGTGTCGGGCATTATGGATTTAGTGCTAAGTCTGGTCGTCTCAGTGTCAGGATAATGTGACTGGGTGTGGAGTACGCAAACGCTCATTACATCACTGTGTGGCAGCACGCTTTCATTTGTCCCTAGCGCCGTCTCTGATATAACCTCGAAGTTGGCTGGGACGTTAAAAGTCAAACAATCAACCAACTTTATAAGGATAAATTTAATTTAACCCCTGAACTAAGACCCCGCCTCTCCCATCAGATCTGTTTTTACCAACGATTTTCCATGTGTTTTTTAGGGGTTCCATTATATTTACATCTTCAACAGAATTTATGTTACTATGGTTGTGCATACCGTCGAACTATTTTATCGCCTGATGGTAGCCTTACTGAGTCTTCTTGAGATCTCATGTAGAGTCATAAGGCACATTTTTTCCTCGAAGTAAAAAAGTTCAGTTTGCCTTCAAACAGCGTTTTCACATACATGTATTATCAACCAGCGTCGCTGCTTCTACTTGGTTTTATGATTACAGACTTTAAGCAGCAACGCGCGAGCATGACGGGAACGTCTGTGGGTCTATATTTAGAAACTGGGTTCATTATTTTTGGAGTTTACTCGACCTACTTTTCGATTTTCACGTACGCGTAGTGAGACACGGTGCGTGTGCTTGGTCTCTATTATCCCACTTCTAAAACCGGGGGCTAATCCGGAGTTTTCCCGTAAGGGACACGCGTCTTGTGAAACTGGCTTTAGCCAACCTCATGAAAAGTGCCACTATCAAAGATAGTTTTAAAGTGCTAGTTTCTTATTATTCTCTTAATGTCTTTTTTGCGGCAAGACCTATAGCGACGATTGAAATCAAAATGAAGAACTCAACCGAAATGTAACACTTAACACACTAGAAGAGAAAATAGGAGGCTTACTGTAAAATCGCGTTTTTGCCTGTGATCAATCATCATCATCATCATCATCATCATTATCATCATCATCATCATCATCATCTTCATCATCATCATCATTATCATCATCATCATCATCACCATCATCATCACTATCGTCACCACCACCACCATCATCATCACTACCACCATTATCATCATCAACACTACAATCGCCACCACCATCATATCATCTTCATTATCTGATATTATCTCTTTTGATGTCGACTTATTGCAACCAGGTCATAAAGAATATCGCGGCGGTAAATACCGTCGCAGGTGCCATCTGTGTGGGTGACTAGCCTTGTGTTTTGTTCATATCTGTTGTGTAAGTCTTGATTGTGGTGTTTACTACGTTCCTAGTCATGTCAAAGAGAATTGAATAGCGAGAAAGAGGGGGAACTGAGCCTAACGCTCTGTGACAACAGAGCTGACAAAAGCTTATGCGAAAAGAGCCGGTTTACAAAGCATACGCCTAGTGGTTTACTAAAGGTTGAAGCAGTATGTGTGTTTTTACTTGCCGCTATTATGTTATGAATTTGCCGGCTCTATTTCTGTTGCTATACAGCCATGCGTATACGCTTAGCTAGCGTCGCTCGGCTCTCTTGCTCTCCTAACTCTTTGGTTATACCCAGCTCAGACAACAGTTGATTACACATTGAAAACCCTTATGTGAAGGGACTTGGCTGCAAGTTCCTGCCTGTCTTTGTTAGTGTGTCTGGTTAACACTCGAAGAGGAATTGTGTTGCATTGGGCAAGCCTATAGAGAAAACAAAGGTAACAAGAAGAGGGGAAGTAACTCACTCGTATCCTGGCTTCCTGAAGGCGTCCACCTGGATCTGTGCCATGCCTGTCGTTTCACACATAAAGTGGGACAGTGTGTACTTGTGGATCTCAAACAGCTGGGCTGATAACACAGAAACCAACAGAAAATGTGAGATTAAAAAAATAAACATCCTTCTGCTTCAGTCTCGACCAGCACACTCCATGTACCTCTCAAGAGCCCCATTCGGGGTGGGGCAAGTCTGGTCAGACTCAAAACGCATGAAAGCAAGAAATTTGACAAAATCTGTGAGGCCTAGAGTGCATTGGTACGTACATCGAGAAGAGTGGGGAGCCCAGAGGGAAAAGAAGAAGAAGGAGAAGAAGAAGAAGAAGAAGAAGAAGAAGAAGAAGAAGAAGAAGAAGAAGAAGAAGAAGAAGAAGAAGAAGAAGAAGAAGAAGAAGAACACACACACACACATATACATAAAACACTCGGCAAATTTCAACATGTAACCGTAAGTTTCGAGGTAAAAAAAAAATTAGAATAAAAGTGGAGGCAGACAAACTCTTACCATTATTGAAGCCCTGGTTTCCACGTTCATGAGTAAAGAAGTATCTGTCGCCGAACTTCAGAGACCTCATTTGTCGCGTGATGAGGCAGTTGAATGTCTCGCCGACAACCCCACCAAAGGCGGAGCGCTCCGACACGCCTCCAGAGAACAGTTCGATATCATCAGGATGGCTGGAGACACGCACAAAGTTTTAAGCGTAGTAGCTTCAGTCCAGGTTACAATTTACATAAATTATTATTATATACATAGCCTAATAATGACCAGTAAACATGCACCTGCCTTGTGGAAAATTCAATACAAAAAAAAACAACAAAAAGAACGGTAACAAAACGTGAAAAGATGTTGAAAATTTCTAAATTCAAATTTTAAGATAAAAGCTGATTAGTACATTTATAAACATCGGCGAATCTTTCTTAATGCGGGAACCACAAGGAAAACAACTCATAGAAACGAGGGAACCCCACGAAGTGGCTAGGGTGGGGACGAAGGAGAAAGAGTCAGATGTACAGATATATGCATTGTATAAAGCCCTGACACCATCGCTAATGATGGACTGGACTTGTGAAAATTTCCATCAATCAATCACTCAATACTCATTTTAGTGGTCCGGTAAACCATAAGGTTGTGAGTATAATAACCTTTGCCTGTTGCTTCAGCGCTTGACCATGTTAAATTCATTCTCACTCAGCCACGTTAACACGCTACGTTACAACATTTATGATGTAGACTATTGCAGCTTGATCTTATTGGTAACTAGATTGAATTTTCGTTCATCGTGTTTCTTTGATTAGGCCTTGGTCTGAATGAGTAATCTGTAATCTTCAATAAGTTTCTTGTTCAGCGCGCAAATCCACAGAGAAATCCTCTATGCTCTAAGGCGCTTTAGAAAATCATGAATACGAAAATGTTTCCAAGAAAAAGGGAGAGGGTATGTGCTATGTGTTGCTCAATGATCCTTAATGGTTCAGCGATCTCGTAAACAGTTCTGTCTTGAGAGATTTCTTAAAGGCAGCCATTGTTGGTGACTTTCTGACGTGGCTTTGCACGCTATTCCATATCATTGGGCCACCCACTGTGGTTATTTCAGGTTCACAAGGGTAGAAATATTTGGGTCTCAAAAATTTCATCCATATACATAAAACTTAGTATTTTTTCAAACCAAAGCATGGAAAGCGGCCCACATTTCTCATAAACTCTCGCCAAAGCAGATCCAATGTTCACTCATAAACCTGCACCAGGCCTTATCTATTTTCTTGCCGATAAACCTTTGCTGTCAAAGCATGAAGAACAACTGTAATTCTTCACCAATTTCTACTAGATTTAGTCTTAACTTTGGGGTACAGCACTCACTCATAAACCTGCGCCAGTACGGGTCCCGCGGCCCCCAGCACGGGGTCGTCAAAACGTGTGATCCTATGGAGGCCGCAGAGCTCTCGATAGTCGTTGTATGGAGGGATGGCATGATCGCGACCTCTTTGAAGGTTCAAGGCCACGAGGTCAAATCCTTGCATAGGACCTTCCTGGGTCTCAAACAAATGGTTGGTTACTTCTTCTGTTATAAAACTAAGAAAAAAAACGAAGCATTTAAATGTAGGAAAACCACATGAAATACAGACAGTAATTCATTGTTAAAGGTTTTTTTTTTCGTTATTAAATTGAGCTTCTATACTCAGACTTATGCTTTGTTTTGTATCAATGTGGCAGAAGTAATGAAGTTATCTAGGTGTTGCTTATCACGTTTTTCCGTGTTAATGTTAGTGAAGGATTGTAAAGGATGTGCCATTATCTTACACTATCTTCCAGTAAGGTGTAGGTCGATGAGGCCGTCTTGCACCTACAAATCTGCAAGTTTAACTATAGGATCAGCTATTGCACTGGCCATGTTCAACATGGATTGATATACATCAGCGACATGCCTAAACAGATTTACTCCAGCTGGACTACGCCGACGATTGGGTACAAAAACATCAATCTAAAGACTAGACAAAATTATAGAAGTGCTCAGGCGAGATATAACGATTTTAAAACACCACTGTGACTCAAGGTACTTCAGAATGAACAGGACCAAGTTGGTGTCATCAATACTCCACCGTGACAACCCTCAAGCATCAATAAACTGGACATCATGGTTGAAAGTAATTCACTTCCTGTACAACAAAATAATTGAAACATATCTTGGAGTCACGCAAGATAGAAAGCTCACCTACAGGAAACATATTGAAGGGTGCACCAATAAAAAAAAGAAGGAAATGCATTGTCAGAAAAATTAGTAAGAACATACTAAGGGGCCTTTTAGGTCTCAACCATCAGCCCTGTCTCGCTGCTACAGCGAAGCGGAATACTGTTCCTCTGTAGGCCTATGTACATAGGGTTCTAACACCAACGTGAAACATGTAAAATTGAGAGAATGCAGGAGAACAATAACAGGAAATATAACACCACCACAACAACAAGAAAACAATAGGAAAACAAAGGACTTGTTAGATAAAATCACCGTCAAGAAAATTTCTAACGAATGTCCTAACAAAAACAACACCAAATCCCAAACGCCACCATACAAACCATAACTCATACGGTACAATGCAACACAAGAATAGGAAGTAGAATGGAAGTAACATATTCCACTTAATGGCCCTACCATTGGTGACATAACACACACCCTCCTTCGCTTTAGACTGCAAAATAAAGAAAATACTGGGTAGCTTCAAACAGACTCCTAACTAAACACGGCAATACTGCCTACAGTGATAAATAGCGGCTAATGGACTCCCCAATGTGCAACAGTGTAAAGGAGATATGTAAACAACAGATCACACGGTCCTGCACCTAGCACTACATTGGACTGGGGACATGAGACAGTAAAGACAGCAGATGATGTGTTCATAAATGGATCGACTAGTTCAGTTTAAAGGTGTAAACCAGCCATACAATCCTGCGACTGTTGCTGCTGCTGTTGCTACTGTTGCTACTACATGTACTACTACTGCTACTATTTCTATTATTACTGCTACTACTACTACTAC
>BMAT01008349.1:132531-145031 GCA_019649035.1 Elysia marginata | reverse complement strand
GGCTACACGTACACCGATTGAAGCTATGTACCGGCACTACAGATTTCGCACTCGCCTTCATTCTCGTCAATGTCAGTAACCGCTCTCTGGCCCTCAGCTTGCCCTGAAGGATTGGAGTTATTGAACTTAGGTTTTGCTGACCTGGGAAACGTTGACACACTAATTGCCTCCCGTTGATTCTGAAAGTTACTTCCAGTTCCAGTATTTCTATTTCACACTCAGCATCTCTGTTAGTGTTAGTTAGCTAACTAAATCACTAAGCCTAAGCACTCGGTAGTTAGTTACTGGAGCAGGACTGTGGTAAGCATAGGCCTGAGCCTTAGTTCCTTTACAAATTTATCTCCCATGTAAATGTATAATAATTATTAATACAACTAGGTTTAAATCTAGATCTATCTAGCCGATTGATGTCGTCTTTCTTCGTTGACCAGGCTTCCGCAGTGTAGCCGTCTTACAGGTAAAAAAATCGGTATTAGATCTATCTAGATCTATATAGTATATTCCAGGCATTCTCTAAACTAAAGGGCTTTATCCAGGGATTGGCCCGCTGGTGTTAAAAATGGGTTGTTATTCCTTTCATTTCGTCAGTCTCGCCAGCGGGCCAATGCCAGGATTATCCCAACTAAAGATCTAGATCTAGATCTCAATCTAGATCGTACTCTCTCAAGGTAAAGTTGATATTAGATCTAGATCTATATTCCAGGCATTCTCTAAACTAGAGATCTAGATCTTCTACTAGATCTAGTGACGTAGTGTTCTAGATCAGACTCTCATTCTCAACGTAAAGTTGCTAGAGTGGCTTTTAATCCTGAGATTGGCCTGCTGGTTTTAACCTTTTTGAGTGCAAATTTGTTTTGGGGGCGTTTGTGGGAAGTCACACCCTTTTCTTTAGAAATATGCGGAATTCAGCCGCTCATTTTGCTCTTCCCACAAGGCACAACAGAAGTGATTTGCCCAGGTTCCAGTTGGTCTCAATCTTATCTCTCATTGGCCACGCCAAGACCTGTCAAGAGTCAAACTGAAATCCAATCAGAGCCTAAGTGGCTGTAAGACTGACCGAGCCAGATGCCCAGACACAAGGTAACAGTTGCGTCATGAGTAAGGGCCCTGCTGTACTGGTATGTACGTACAGTAGTGCGTGACGTCTATGAAAAAACGGAAACTTAAGGGCAGAATGATTTCTAAGTCCAAAGTAAATTTTTCAATCTATCGCCTCATCGAGACATGAAAAATGATACCAAAAACTACATAATTAATGAAAAATTACAGATTTTATTTCATTTATAAATACCCAAAGTCATTATTTCTATGTAAAATTGTTATTTGTGGTCCGATTTTTGTAACACAAAGACTTAATATTTTGTTTTGACACGAGAATTCCATTTATGTTCATTGGAAATAAAACGCGGGTGTTTTTCAACTTTTTTGTAATCCTGCCACGTAGTGTGTAAAAGGTGTGAAATTCAGCCGGGCTAGCGATCAGAGTATTCCCCTGTTGCTGACTTCTCATAGGCGTGGCTGATCTCAGGCAGTCAGGCACCGGGTCAGCTGGGGCTCTGATTGGTTCTGGACTGACGTTTGGGTAGGTCAGTTACATACGATCAGTAGCAAGTAACACTCAGCCACACTGACATGTGAATCTTTGAAGTAGCGGCGCTGGGACGTAATACTATACAATTGTTTTACAAAGATTTTCAGGTGTGATAACATCAAACTGTAATTTATATTTTTTTCGCAATAAAAATATTTTTGTCAGTTTTTGCTATTCATCCTGATCACATTGATACCAAAAACTAAAAAAATTGGATAAAAAACAATGAAACTACTAAATTCTATAGACAAAACGTTTGTAAAAACAAAATATTTTTCAAAGTCATTTTTGAGAACTTGTAGAAACCTAAATTCCCAATATTTTAAACTTGAAACAAAAATCAATTTGCAGGTCACAGAAAGATCTAACTGTGTTATATTTCTGTTATAATCAGAGCACTTATTTTCCCTTTCAAGTGTAACTTTTTTTTATGAAAATCAAACACAATTTTCAACTTTCTGTCAAGATCACAATCGAAATGGGCAAGTCTCATTGGCCCAAGAGGGGAAGCTAAGTCCCTCCTGTAAATTTTAGGCCAGGCCGGGTTTGGCCGGGATTACCTCAAGAAGGTTAAAAATTGGTTTAACAACGTAATCCCCTTCATTTTGTCAGTCTTACCAGCGGCCCAATGCCAGGATTATCCCAATAGTCTGGTAGTGGTAGGCCTACCGATGGCGAAGGTGTCAAATAGAATTTCTTTATTTTCTAGAATCTAGATCTAGAACTAAGAACAGTCTAGATGAAGATCTAGAATCTAGACCTTCATGATTTAGTCTAGATTTAGATCTAGATCTAGATTTGAAAGGCTTTTTTTGCCACGAGACTCTAGGGTGGACATGATTGCCCCGCTGATCCCCTTATCTAGAAGACAAGGTATTCCACTCTCATTCCTTAATTATTTTCATTGTTTTCAGTCTTGACAATGTAAGAACCTTTAATCGGTTCAAAATATAGATCTAGGTGTACACTTAGAATGCACCTAATGTGACCTATAGGCCTAGATATGTACCTAAGTTACATTATATCATGTAGATTTTTAAATGTTCCTAATTTCGAGACACAAATTTAGGTTTTTGAAAATCCTCACCCTAAAATCTATAAAATCTCAAAGTTTTGTCCCAATAGCTTTGAAAATAAATAAAGAACTGAATTTTTAACCTTCATTTTCTGATTAAAAGTGTGTACTACCTTCTTGCTGAAATTTTTTGCTCTATGTCTCTTTGTAAATGATTGGCCAAAAAAATTTCCTAGGTTTTGCGTACAACTACTTGTAAGCAAAATGAAAGTAACTTTTTTTTAATGAAGGGATTTTGATACTTTATGATTTTTTTTTTTTGTACAGAAAGGTTGGCTCCATCAAATGAAATGAAAAAGCAAGAACTTTTACAGAAAATAATTTGAATTTTTTTGGTCTCCTTGCTATTTATCTACTTTTCCATATAGCTTTTTTTATTGGAATATGTGAAATTGGCTTCAGGGAATTCTCGCACGGGATTATTTGACATAGTTTGTCTTCTATGTCAAAATTGTCCATGAAATGAATAGCGACTAGACTAGAAAAAAAGTGAGACTAGTTGTACGACAATTTTAGCCCTAAGCCTACGACTTTCCAATGAATCAGTCTCCTAGAAGTAGAATCTAGATTCCAGATCAGAGATCTAGTACCATACCTGACCCTCCTATATTGACTAGACTGGACTGTGTTGTAAGTTGCCTTTCATGTCCTTTAATGTAAAGCACCTCTGCTTTGTAAAGTTTGTTCAATCTCTTGTTTAGAACCAACACACACCCCCACACAGACCTCTAGTTGCTTTGTCTACCCAGCAGACGCCATATTGATGCCACCACCATTGTCACAGACAGAAACTATGCCTAGATCTAGACTTTTGGCTACAAATGTATACATGAAATCGATGTTTTAAATTTTGTACCTTAATTATTAGATATGCGGGGTTCTCGAAGGTTCTCAAGGGTTATAAATGAAGGAAAAACAGTACCCTTTATGTGATTTGTTTAAAGTTTTTTTGAAGCAATCACCCTTTCTAGGTCTGTAAACTTAAAAGGTTCACTTTAAAAATGAAAAAAGAATCTGAAAAGACTGAATGGAGAGATCTCAGATGTAATCATCTGATAGCTATAGATCAACTATTCCTGATATACTGATTTAGCATTGAATTTAAACCCTGAATCAATACATTTTAGTTACAAATCTTTCTATTCTAGATTTAAAAAGCTGTTACAGTGGAATCCGTATAAAGTCAACACCTCGAGACCGAAAAAAAGTGTTGACTTTAAGCAAGGTTGACTTTATCCATTTTCATTGGGTGGGGGGGTGGAGGTTGTAACAATGTGTAAGAACTAGATAAATTCAACGAGCGCTGCGTAACCACTAGGGAGGTACTCAGAGAAATGATGAAGGCTAGCTTAGCCTAGATGTACATGCAGGGATGGAATGCGTAGGTGTGTGTGTGCACATGAACACTGTGTTCACAGTCACACTGGTTTGGCGAGGCGGGGAGGAGTGGGGAAATCATCAGTGAATTGCGTCACACAGCACCTGTCAGTGTCATTGTCTTCTGTCCAGCCGCACTAGCCCTCGCCAAGCCTGTGGGCCAATCATGATTGGAAACAAAGAGCGCCCACCCACCCACCTTCGCTATACCTCTTTGTCTCTCCCAAGACCCATCTGGGGTCTCTCTATATATATACAATATATCTTCCCATTTGACCATGAGGTGTTGACTTTAAGCGAAAATAGGTCCAAAGCTGTTGACTTAATGCGAAATAAAGTTACTTAAATAAAGAAGGAAAAAAAACGGGACCGTTGCGAAGTGTTGACTTTAACCGAGAGTTGACTTCAAACAAGTTGACTTCTCGGGGATTCCACTGTAATAACTTATTGATCTTGATTTTTATTATTGTTGATTCAATATAAGCTTCAAACAGACAAACTCTGCATGGGTTCTTTTTGTCTTGCATAATTTAAAACCGAACAATATGAGGCAGTTGCCAAAAATATGACATTGATATTGTTTTATTAGATATATTGATTGGTTAGACATTACTCTGCATACATTTACATGGTGACATGATCTATGATTTTTATAATGAAAAGAGATTTTGACATTAAATTGTGATGAAAGCAGTTTTCTTAGCTATGCAGGCAAAACTTTTAGTACAGCTTTTATGAATATAAATTTATGAATATTAGGTTCATACATTTTAAACGTTGACCTAAAAAATTTTCACAACTTAGGTGTTTTTTAGTACTTGTAGTAGACATCTAAAATTTTTGTCAAATTATTATGATGCAGATTTTAAACAATTATATCTTTAAAAACTACTTGAGATTGAAGTTTGATTTCTGGTAAATGGTAATTGTTACACTGTAAACCTGAAAAAGGCATCCTCAAATCATTTACTGTTACTTTAAAGCATGACATAAATCGAACCATCTGTTTTTAGAGACTTCCGGTATGCACTTGTTACATAAAATTTATGGCTATTTTTAAAGAAATAAATTATTATCAATAGCCTCATGATTCTTTTTGAGTATTGAAACTGCTCATGCACTTCGGGAACATACTTCGGTTCCTTAGTGTCTGTACCTTTGATAGGACTTGGATTTTCCTCTTAATGAAAAAATAAAAGTTTAAATTAAATCCTAAAAGCTCACACCCTCTTGATGAAGCCTCAAAAGATAGTTGAAATACAATCTATGCCCATTTACTGATTAAGTTGTGAGATGGAAGTTTAATGTCAATACATGTATATAATAATCATGTGTGTTCTACATATTTCTCTGTTTGATACAAGTTTATGCTGGAGATCATAATGTAGTAAACGTGCTAAGCCTCTTTTATTCACTAGTAGTAGCCTACGGTCTGCATTAATTAGTACTTTTAATAGATGCTTCATCTGCCTGGATATGTTTCTCCTTCCCTCATTCAACCCTCTGTCTCTTTGGTCTCTGATTGTTGATTGTACCAGTATTATTGTACTATTGTAGTTCATATGATGTTTTGCAAATTATAAAGTGTTAGTGGTGGTTCTTGACTATTGCTCTAATACTGCACTCAATCAGATCTAGAATTATAATAATTCAAGTCTAATGACTGCTTGTAAATTATAATAAACAACAATATGTACATATTATTTGCACTGAGCTAGCCAAATAGCATATAAAGTATCAAGGATCATAGGATGTCCCATTTCAATATGTGCATATAGTATATTATATAAATTATCACTATACATCAGGGATGCAAGTTTTCCGATTTTTGCAGGAATTCCGATTTTTTAGCAGTGTTCTTGAACTAAAAAAGCAGGAAAATTTGAAAATTTTTTGACCTAAATGTTAAAGAAAACATAAAAAATTAAGAGTCATAGAAAATCAAACGTACTTCTCTTTAGTTGTATAGCTTTGTAGGCAACTAGTTCAGAGTTGCATCTATCTCTTTAAGTTGGTCCATCAAAAGTTCTATAGTATAAGGGCACCTACAGAGTGAAAAACTTTCCTGCTTTTTAAGCATGAGCCGCTTGCATCCCTGTTATAATGGCCTTGTTTGTAATATTGTTGCCAATCTTAAGGGCTGGAAACATATATTTTTAAAACTCAAAACTCAAATGCTAAGATTATTATCATTATGAGGGCAGGCTGATAAATCAGTTCTGTTTGCTAATAACTCAGTCAATTTTTATCACATTGATCTAAAATTTCATACGGATACTCTGGAACCAGTTTTATAGGCTTAACTAGAACAAGTTTATGTGACTTCATTTGTACAAGTTATAATGCAGTGAGGCGCAACATGTGATGGGGTAGACTGTAGTCATGTTAATGAGACAATGGCGACTTTGAATGACCTTCTCACCAAACAGCCCACTGTTATCGAGTTTTTGGCAGCTGCAGGATGTTCTGCTGCAAACATTCATGCAAGAATAAAGACAATTCATGGTGAATTGTGCATTTCAGACTACAGTTCGCAAATGGGTGAGAATTTTTTAAAGGGAAGGACCCCAGATAGACAAATCTCTGGGATCGAAAGCGCTGGGGTAGGCCCCTTTCGGCATCGGACAAGCCTCATCGAGACAAAGTTGACTGCACTATTAGGGCAAATATATGCAAGATTGAAACAAAAGGAAATTGCCGAAGAAGTAGGCATTTTGAAAGAATGAGGGCGCTATATCGTCACAACTGTATTGGGTTACTGAAAAGTCTCTGCCCATTGGGTTGCAAGACAGCTCACTGTAAAGATAGAAGCGCAGAGAAAGGACATGTGTACTCAACTCTTAGAGTCTCAGAGTTACAATGCAGAAGGAGAAGCACCTCTGCAAAGCATTCTGACTAGAGATGAATCCTGGGTCCACCACTACAATCCATGAAGTATAGACACAAAACTTCTCCAAGTCCAAGGAAGTTCAAGGTTTTTGCCTCTGCAAGAAAGGTCTTGATCACTGTTCACTGGGACAAGGAGTGAGTAATCCACATGGAATTGCTGGAGCAAGGTCAACCTGTAATCTCTGAGCGATATGCTTCAACACTCCAAGCTCTCAAACTCTAAACTAGCATGCCCATGTTAATGGTTTATGCGAAAAAAATAAACAAGAGGCTGTTTTTCCTTAAAAAGATGAAGTTTCTTCATGTCAACGAAAGAATTCTTAAAATTTCCTATCAAGCTCTCATTCGGTTTCAAAGTGTTATTACATTTGGCATTTATGTTGTTGGGGAGGGAACACCACAGAGAGGGACAAACAAAAAATAAATAGATCTATGAAAAAGGCTGGAAAAAATACAAAGTGAGGATCTGCCACTTTTAAAAGATAAAACCATTCCATGCTCAAAGCATTAAATATAGCAAATGATCCATGCCACCTGGAATGTATAAATTAAATTTCAGGAAGACCATGGACATTTATTACTAGCCCATGGATTGCAAAACAACATTACAGTACTTGTACGAGCCCACAGTTTCAACTCACTCATCATTAATTTCTAGCTGGTGCCTAGGATTTTTCGTTATTCTAGAAACATTAACCATCTCCTTTCTTTTCTTAACATTTAACATAAGAAAATCGTTCTTTCACAGACCGATAAAACTTTTGGCACCCTCAACATAACATTCTTCAGAGTCGCACAGTAAGCCTTGAAGTTCCCACTATTTATTTTGCTAATCATTAAATGAAAAAGATAACAAAGATCATAAATAGATAGATTTCTCCTAATAGATCTGGTGCTGGTTTTAGCTCCACATTCTAACATAGTGGGAAACTATAACTCAGCTGTATAATGGTTTAATTAAAGCCTACATAAGCTATTGAATTATTGCCTTGAATCTCTCGCACAGTTGTCTGACACTACAGCTTTGACTGGTCTTGTCTGGTCTGTGCCATTTTGCGTAGATTATCAAAAAAAAAAAATGTGGATTATAGTCTTCCACCGTTGAAGGCAGTCTTAAAACTTTACATATTATCTACGGTGAAGCATGGAAACGCTTAAACTATCTGTCGAGTCCAGATAGCTGGAACCTGGATTACTCTAATTCTGAATTCCAACTAAATTCATGTCACTGTTCTTATTTCTCTTCTACAAACTACGGATAACTTGAGGTTCAACTTTGTTCTCATCGGTTTTGAAATGTCCAGACTGAAATTTGTTATCAAGTACAGGTTAATAAAATAGTGTACATGTATATTTTTTCAATATTTAGAGTTAGACTCAAAATAGAACCTTTCACTCTGTCCTTCACCTTGGAATGTTCAGAAGTTTGTGGTTGTCCCTGTCTTTTTAAATTTCTTTCTTTCTTGGTTCCTTATAAATGACTTATCAGTCAGCAATCGATCTAAGTTAATGGATTTTTAAATTAAGCACTCTTGTCTTTGACTCTATTAGATCTATAGTTCTATGTATTTTTCAGTGCTCTCTCTCTCACTCTCTCTCTCCCGCTCCCTCTCTCTTTCTCTCTTTCTCTCTCTCTCTCTCTCTCTCTCTCTCTCTCTCTCTCCATCTCCCTCTTCCCCTCTCTTTTGTGAATTCTTTTTTTTTGTGTGATTGGTCTCTCCATTCTCCCAATCCTCCCTTTTCGCCTGTAGAAGTCCACTCAAGCACACGTGCTATTGAATTAGTTGAATTTTTCAAAATATTCCGATCTTTATAATGTACCCATTTTTTATGCCAAAAATATAACATGAACATCCTGTTAAATTGTGAAAGATTTTAAAAGCTTGTTTAAAAAAACGGTGATAAATGCAATGTCAATTGCTTCTAATTGGGGGGCCACCTGTTGCCAACTGCTAGGATCATTGAACCACTACACCAAACTCTTTGCGTGGGTGATTTATATTCAACATAACATTACTGTCAATGTTACAGCATCAGTACCTTGACTGGCTGATAAGATGCAACACTTGGCTCGCTAGATTATTTTGCATTACAAATTCATATTTGCATTAACCATTATGCATTTGGCCTTACTGATTTTGAATGATTTAATTTTAAGTGTTATCCTAACAATCTGTCCAAATGAGTTTGAGGTAGGAAAAATCTAATTTCAACACAAAGCTGATTAAATTTAAAGATCTTTTTTTCTTCTCTTTCTCAGTGTTTTAAATCATATCCTTCCATGAAATACTGACTACAAATTCTATATCAATGGCAGGCACATCAAACCTCTGATGTGGCTTCTTTTCCTAATTTAAATCACAGGTTTGATGTGCCTGCCATCGATTTGTACCTTAACCATCCTGCTTTTTGTGTTCCTGTTTTTTAATGATTTAAATATGTTAACAATCTCTCCGTCTAAATAAATGTGATGTAGGAAAAGGCCGATTAAAAGTCTACTTTTCTTCTATTTTTGGGTATTTTAAGTCATATATTTCCATAATGAAAGGCTGACAATTTCTTGAAGTTTTTAAGTCAATGAGGAGAGGCTGCACTAGAAATTGTGTTAGATAACCATTCAAGTTTTAAGATTTTACCGAGTACAGGGTGGTTTTTTTTTACATCTTGCGCAACGAGAAAAAATTTTTTGAGTTTGCAAGTACTTACTTCTATATATGCTGGGTGTCATTATTGATCTTTAAAATTAAAACTTAAGTAATCAACTTACTTGTATCCTTACAACCAAAAAAAGGCAAGTTGTGGCTTTAGGGGTCTTTTTTTACACTTACAGGTATGGCAGATCTAAGATAGGGAGACCCATGGCTTTATCAACTGCTTTGTAAACTCTGAAACATCACATTGAAAAGGGGTTTGCCATTGCTTCCCCCCAAATCTATAATAATACTAATAGTTGGAATTTTTTTTTTTCATTTATTAAATCTCTTAAAAGTTTTTTCTATACAATTTTGACTCAAGTGCATAATTTATTTGGATGCGTAGGTAGCAGCTTTAAACCATAGGGGTGATAATCATGAACCAGGACAATATTCTTGCTTCAGGTTTAACACGTACATATGTAAAATCATTGTTCTTCCTGGCTCTTGCAATGTTCACACGTCACAATTGTAGTCCGGTCGCCGCGACACATTAACATGCATAGCAAATATAAAGTTTTAACTTGTGCACATTTGCAAGGTTAATTGTATTTTGCCATATGTGCATAATATTATTTACTGAAATAATTTTGCCCAATTTTTAGTTGTTGAGCATTATGTGACTTTGATTGAGAAAAATTTGACATGAAATATTAATGTGTTTAAAATTTATTAGTCGTAGATCACATACATTGACTATTGATCAGTGTCTCTGGTTGAATGGATTTAAACTTAAGTGAACTTCATTCATAGATCAGCACCATGCAAAGTTGACTTACCCCACCAGATGGCATGCCCTTGTAATTTAACTGCTGCCACGTCAATAATGATGTAAATGAAGTTATTGCTCCAGTTTACAATCCCGAAGGCATCTTCTAGATGGGACAAGTAAGGTTGAGTCCCATGTAGACTTAGCAGCTTGCCTTGGGCAGGGCCACTTGGCTGGTTCGGGTCTTTTCCTCATAATATTACATCTATATTCTCTCTGGTGGCATACAAGTGACATGGTTTGCCCATCGTAGGGGGCGATCATGTATTGCCATTTTAATTGAGGTTGTTGCAGTTTTATTCCAATTTTTTAAATTGTGAAGGCCACCTTTTTGCTTTCAAGCAGGGGTTTGAAAGTTTACCTTTAAAAATAAAAAAAAAACATGGTCTAGAACAGCACAATTTTCATAGCTTCCCTTGGGTTGGATTAAGAATTGTAATTGTATTCAACTACTGTACGTTTCTATGTGTGGATGATTTTTTTTTTCTAACAATACATTATTGAAACATAACATATGCTTATATCACATATTAATGTTCATGCTTTTTTTGCTTGCCTTCAACAGGTGATCAGAGAGGAGCTAGGCAGTAAAAACTTGTCACGCCCACATAGGCATCTGTGACAGATTTAATTATTCACGTGGGTGTGTTATTCTGAGAGTTAACTTGTGAAGATTTCAGTGTGAGAGTCACTTGAAATCGAAATAAGGAGTCTACTGAAACATCATGGAACTCTTCACTGCCATTCTGTTTCTTGTGATGCTGTCTCAGCCAGATGGATAAACTGCTGAAAAGATGGAGACACTTTGTCATCCCTATGGACAACTGTCTTCTCAGTGATTATTTTATAATTGAGCAAGAGAAGGTTGCAGAGTTTTCAGGCAATGTAGGTTGGAACAAGGAGTTACTCAAAGCTGTAGATTTAACATGATGAGGTAGTTTTACTTTTAGGGTAAAAATCTCATGTCTTTCTGGTGGACAAAACTGAAAAATGTACCAGTTAAAATGAAACGCGCTTTTTTTCCTTTTGACTTCTTACCCAGCGGTATGTGATACTAGGAAAGAGTTTGCACTTGCTTTGAATCAAAATTTCAATTGCTAGAGTTGATATCATCCTAGTTAAACACAGTGAGTGACCAGTGGTGTTGAGATCTTGTTCTGTGTATGACCTCTCGATGCCATTATTATCCAAGTTGGTTAGCTTTGCTGCGACAGCAGCAGCTAGGAAAGTAGTCATAATGCGCAGAATATCAAAAAAGATCCACAGCCCGCATGTTTGGCCTGCGTTCAAGCTCCTACTGGTTCTGCTGGCCTTGGTGGTGCTTCTCTCACTGGTCGGCCACCACTACCTCTCTAACATTGGTTCATCGGAGGGCCTGAACGTACGCAGCGCAGACAGGCTGGTTCCTGATGGCCACAATCGTGTCCTGGGCCCCAACAACTATCCGTTTCCAGACCAGCACGGCTATGAGACAGACCCAGCGGGTGGACGCCCTCAACTGGCCGCATACAAGAAAGAGATAGAGGAGCTTCGTCAGATCAAGGCTTCTGTGTCCAATGAGCTGAGAGATCTGGAGAGCAGACGGCTTCGCCTTCAAACAACCATCCAGCAATACAAGGTCAGTTGAGCCGAGTTGGATGTACATCAGAAGTTATATTACAGTATACTCCACTTATATAGGCAGTCATTTTACCGACATTTTGACAAATAGACATGTTTTGCCATGGTAGAATTTTTTCCTCTAGTAACTTACTAATCAATTCCTTTTATATTAAATTACCTTTTTTTCTGACTGTTTTTGCATTCTGGCCATGCTGGCCAATGAATTGACTTAAAAAGATGTTAACAAAGTACAATAAAAAATGATCAAGTCATAGCTATATTAAAAATGATTTCATTTATTTTAAGGTATTAATAAAAAACAAAAGCCCAACAGCACCTCAAAACAAAATATGTCTCCATAACTCGTATCCATAAAAAAATTGTTCCTCTTTTCCAGTCTTCAATTCATGTTTTGTCTCTTTTTTTTATCGATGTACAATCTCGTTACATCAACCTCAAAAAGCATGTGAATGTAGGCGGATTGCACTGTATTGTTTATTGCTT
>BMAT01008349.1:67682-90110 GCA_019649035.1 Elysia marginata | reverse complement strand
GGCATTCCTTTCATTGTCGGTCCAGGCGGAGTTAAAAACGTTTCAATGATTTTCCAAAAACATTGTTTGATCTATTAAGATTTAAATGAGTTTCGACACTGGCGACCCAAAATAAGCAAAGACCACCGTGGAGAATACCATATGACTTCGGTTTGCTATGATAACATTTTTAATTGTTTTATAGTTCTCATTTTGCATTTTCCTTCATTCTGCGGCATCGACTGTAGTCGCTAGTACTAATTTTAAGTAGAACTGACAGTTCGGAGATAACAATTTTGTCGTCTCAACGGTACTCTCTCATTGTCAAACTACCTTTTCATCGATGATCTATCTACTCTTTGTAGATATCGGTTCAACGATAAATATGTCGGTAGAGTAACTGTGCGTGTAGAAACTGTAAAGGGCATGTAGGTCTAGACCTAGATTTAAAAAAAAACGGCGCAAATTTTTCGACTTTTGGATAGAGGAAATAATATGCCGCCCAAACGTTCAGTTTACAAGTCTTTGTTTGTCGCTGAGATACGACGCAAACTTTCGAGAAAAG
Organism: Elysia marginata; assembly: GCA_019649035.1. Lineage (NCBI taxonomy): Eukaryota > Metazoa > Mollusca > Gastropoda > Plakobranchidae > Elysia > Elysia marginata. Next base: position 89,566 of record BMAT01008349.1, on the reverse strand, counting down.
GTGACGCCTGGTCGGCCTAGTAAGGGCTGGGAAGAGGGAATGTGCCTCCTCGCGACTCTATGGAGCGGAGGAATCAGCGAAATTAAAAAAATAGGCCTAACCCACAAATAACCACAGATAGCATCTATTAATTACTTCATTTAAGTACCTATACCTACAGATATCTAATTGAGAGTAAGTTGTCATACGCTATTAACCAAACGGGTCATTCTAAGAATGGAAAAGGCACAGGGAAAAAAGTCTTTATTTGTCAGTTCGCAGTCAGTAAACCACAGGCATAGACAGTTTTTTAAATGTTCACCGCCCAGAGATACAGCCCAGAGAAACAGCCAAAAAACCCAAATTCCAGCAAGTGTCCAATTTTTAAACCAATGTCATTACTGTACAATATCTATGGATATTAGCCATGTGGTGAATCTCATGGCGTATACGCAGTAAATGGAGCGCGTCCCATACGACACATTACAGACTTTAAGCAGCAACACGTGAGTATGACGCGAACGTCTGTGGCGTCTATTTTTAGAAACTGGTTTCATTATTTTTATAGTTTCCTCAATCTGCTTTCCCGATTTTCACGTACGCGTTGTGAGACACGGTGCGTGTGCTAAAGGTCTCTAATGTATCGAGAAAATTAATAGACTTGAGATTTGATACAGTACTACTTATTTGCCTCCTTCACATAGATGCGTGCCATTTATCACTTCTATGCTCAATTAAAAAAAAAAAACGTAGGCAGGCCTAGTATAAAACTATTTCTTGATTTTATGTCTATTTAGACCGACTCATTCAAAACCATGATCAGCTCAACAGGCCTATAGAAAAGAAAATAGAATGTTATGATGCGCCTTTTAGTTGCAGAAGGCTTTTTTGTGTAATTGTCAGTTTGGTAATTTTTAAAAATTTTTTGTATTTCCAAGTGTTGTCTTCTCCCTCTTGGGCTCTATGTCGACCGCAAATAGTGACCCCCGTCTCGTGGATGAAGCTGTTGGTCTTTTCCAGTTCTTCAATGGTACCCCAGAGTTTGGTCGGCAGGTCTGTTGGGCTGCCTGTCTAAGCATTCTATAGTTCTGGCAGTCTTGAAGGACATGTTCTTCTTTTTCAGAAGCTTCTCCACACGAGCACAGGTCAGTGTGGCCAATGTTGTATGTTTTGTACAGGTTAGTCTTCAGTCTGTTGTGGCCAATACGAAGTCGGAATAAAGTTGTCTGACCCGTTCTATCCATCTGATGTAGGCCATCCTGTCTGAGGTGGCGCGGGCGTCTGGTTTTCCACGATTCTTTCATCCGGCTTTCAATTATTTGTTTGGTCTCTTGGTAGAATAGACCGTCGCTCAGCTGCTTTAGGTCAGATCCCTCGCGGGCTGGTCTGTCTGCTTCCAAGTGTTGTGACTTTTACCTTTATTGGCATGTCTCAGTTTCTCTCTTCGCCATCTCTTATCCCTACTCATTCTGTTACTGACAAGCACATTTCATATATTGTAAAAGTCTGATGCCTAAATAACAGATAGGAATAACATTTTTCCAAATAGAACTAATCACAACTTGCAAGATTTTGCCGTTTGCGCAGCCGCTGAGTATGGGTGAATTTTCGTTTTATTTTAGTTTTATGAACTATAATGTAAGAGCTAAAAGCAAGAAATAATCAATCAACCAGGGAGGTCCTTAAAATTGTTTAGGCTCAAAGTTAGGCGTATGCCTTTGTCAAGCTTATGGCATGAAAACCTGGATACATCTAGCTTGAGATTAGAAAATTCAAAACTCTTTATCAATCTGTACAGGCTCGTTTGTTTGGTTGATAGCAATTCACAGCAGCAAAAAAGTTGAATTTTTATTGAAACAATAAAAGCAAGTTATTACTGAACAAAAATAAAAAATAAACGAAAAATGTAAGCGCTTGACTGCGTGTGTTTAACGTACGGTTAGACTATGTCGCCAATACGATTTGTTTCTCTAATTGGCAAGGCGAAGGGTGCCGAAGCTACTATAAGTCGAAGGTTCAGATCATACTAAAGGCAGACATTACGGGCATTTCCACACAAAGCATACTTCTCTCCCCTGCTAATTTCATACCTTTAAAGTCTTTCAACCATTTCATTGAACAGTGTCTGGTGGCTCCACTATTTATTTTCATAATAGTCTGAAAGGGTTTTGTTTTATATCGGTGTCAGCTTGAGTAACACGGCTTGTGTTTTGTCAATTATTATATCAACATCTTTTGTTTGCCAATGCAATGTTGCTGCCAGGATAGTTTTAATTGCTGTCTTTGTCGTTTTATCTATTCTTTTGTTTATTTAATGTAAAATGAGTTTCTAAAAACTGCAATGGGCCTCCATAATTTATTTACTCCTTTATTTGTTTATTGATTTAGCATAATGATTTGCGGTATGAGCTTGATTTCGCACCATATCAACACTCGAATTTGGCTGTCTTGGTGTAGCCCCTACGCTTAAATTTCCTCTGTTTGTAAGACTATAAGAGTTGTCATTAAAACATGCGTTGATGTTTCATGATTGTTATAAACAACTTAGTTGTTTTAACATGTAGGCCTACTCAGCCCTACTGTCTTTTTTTTTCTTTTGATTCAGGCACAAACTTTTGCTACAGACATTTATATATCTAGAAGGTATTGATATTCATCCGCCTCGTCAAGTATTAACCCATTAGCATCACGCCATGATCTCGAGTATCGCAGGGGAGGGACTAAAAATAAAAAGAAAAAGTAAACAGAAGACTTCGGGGCTTCTAAAAAGCAGTGACTATTCGAATTTCAACCACAAGATATTCTATAACTCTCGCATAACCATAGAAATATTGGATTATCATAAAAAGGGAGAAAATCGGGTGGAGGGAGGGTTCGCAAAGAAAAAGAAGGAAAGCACAAATACATAGATAGATAGATACATAAGTACGTAGAAGGTAATAAAGGCCCTGGATAGAGCTAGTTAAAGAACAAGAAGAATAAAAGAACTTAAAGTAGACGGACAGCCAGGTAAAAAAATAGACCAGAAAAAAATATGTATAGCAGAAAGAATGAACTGGCCATGTTGTTAAAAAATTTCCGAAATATTGTGTGGACTGAATGAAAAATGACACAGAAACAATTGAGTGGTAAAAACTGTCAAATAATGCAGTTGTAGGCTATCTCTAGACCAATTTTAGCTCTTTAAACTTAAAGGTTTATGAAAAAAAAACTTATAATAAATTAATTATGTGCACCTGTAATTTTATACAGAAAAAATGGTAAGGAAACTATTTCAGAATAAGGCTGGAAAGATTTTAAAGGTATTAATTCAGGCTTTAAGATTCCTGATACGTCTGCCTTTAGTATGATCCGAACTTTTGACTGATTAGCTTTGCCACCTTGCCACTGAGAGAAACACAGCTTATAGGCCTACTATAGTCTGCCATGTCGCCAGTACGCTTCAAACCAACTTAAACTTGAGTGTTTTAATTTGAGGAAAGGCTGCCGAGAAAAAAAGGTTGAGACATGAGAACTTTCATTTCTAACTAAATTAATAGCCTACAATTATTGCAATTTGCGGCTTTGTTCGGTTTTGAAGGTTGGAGGGAGGGCGCTGGTGAGGATGCACTTTTTGTTAATTTTTCACCAAAACTTTATTTTGGCTTTGTGTTTTTAGATGAAACCAAGTCAACTTAAACCTTTCGGGACTTTTTTTTTCAATAGATTTCAGTTGCAGGTGGAACCTTTTGACCCTAAGCCCGCGACATTTGCCTACATGTTTGTCGTACTTTTAGGAGTTCCGAGTCCAAACATTTCATCAACTTAAGAACAACTTTTCTACTCAAACCTTTGTTAGAACTAATTGGTTGTTTGTGTGCATATAGTACGGACTACGTATAGGCCTTAGCGATACCTACATAGCAACAGATGTTTTTAATTATGTTTATTTTCTACATTACGGTACTAGTAACATGCTCTCGAATAACGGGGGTTTTCTTCAAATATAATGGAGTTGGTTTCAGTAAAGAATTTAAAATGGGCTAACATTCAATTTAAAAAGTTCACTTCTTTTCTTTTAGTCCCCTGAATGTTGTATTATCTACATCGGGCTTGTCTCTCTACATTATTTTACAAAACTTTTAGTGAATCTTTGTCGCGCAGAAAAAGAAATAAGCTTATCCTTTATTTTGAGAACGGTCCAAAGAAGGGTCCATTGCTTTAAGGATGGTCAGACCCTATTTTTTCTTCCAAAAGGTAAAAGTCTCTTCTGTTATGTAGCCATACCATTAAAAACTTCCTTGTCATGGTTTAAAAGATTTGAGTTAACAGTTTTTGAGAAATCATGCTCCTCCTAACCCTACCCCGTGGTAAAACGCGTTTTATGAAAATCGCATGAAAATTGTATGTTATGTGCCAGGTTGACAGGACACAAAAGCTGGTTTAAAATCTTTATATCGATGGTCTCGGGCAAAAAACGCTCAAGTCTGAAAGCCTTAATTTTACAGGACAAGGAAAAATTGATTTTCTCTGAATAGCTTCGTAAAGGTTATTAAAAGACTTTTGTTTATTTAATGGATGTTGTTTTTGCGATCTCACTGATAGCTCAGTTTTGTTGATTCTGTTGTGTTGCTAATTTATTGGAGTTGCAGGGTTTGTGCTCATCCAATTCTCGGCAGACATGGTTGGTTTGTGCCGTGCCTTAGTTAGGCGGTTTGAGAAAATGACTTGCCCAGATCAGTGAGAAATTTGGGCTTTCTGTGCCCTCGTTCTGACATGGTTGTATCAGAAACTGTAAACAGATTTGATTCTTCAATAAGATGACTTCGGTGATTTGTTCCTTTTTATTTAAAAGTAATTTTTCTGTCTTTGATGATTTATGCATTGGTAAAACTAGCTATATTATGTTTTGCTATTCTGCTTATTCTTCCAATAGATTATTAGACAACAATAATTGTATGGAAAGTATGCAAAATTGTGCAGGCTCCATAAAAATGCACAATAGTTTATTGTAACTGGTGCTGCCTTGGCATTGCAGTGTATGTCGAACTAGGATGTATACAAACTCTCATAAAAAAAAACTCAATTCGATTAGACCCAATTTAATTCAATGATTTATTAGACAACAGGCCAAAACACGAATAAAAGAATGATACATCAGACAGTAATTGTCTAAACAGATTCCCGTACCACACGGTTAGCCTACAATCACACACATGCACAACACACTCACACAAAATACATGACTCATGCATAATATATATATATATATATATATATATATATATATATATAAGACAAAAATAGTCAATATGGTTTTGGACTGATTTGGTTTATTTATAACGTGTTTTCTAAGAAAAAGTCGCCTATAAAACGAAGGTGATGAAAGGGAACACTTTAATTCAGTAGTATAAGCTTGCATCAGGCGAACTAATAAGCTTACGGAGAGAAAACGATTTGTATACTCTCCTCTCAATAGTTAAACGTACCCCAAGTTTGCGCCAGTTTATACAGAGAAGAAAGTAATACATGTACTTTAATAAAAAAAAGAAGGAAACTGTAAAATTCGGATCTTACGGTCCGGATCAAACTCGGTCTGTAGCACTATCATCATGACATTCACTGGCATCATGTAAACAAAGGGCAGATCACTCCTTTCGTCTCCTAAGTTTTCATTAGAATCTGATACCGAGACAAGCATGATCACAATCTAAATCAACAGTGACAAGACAAAATAAATTCTTTTGTCACTCCTGCTTCAATCACAGACACTTCTAGAATAATATCTAGATTATTTTAGATATAGACCTAGGTTTCTAGATTTTTTCCGTTTACGACATGACAAGCCATTGAACATTCGTAGATTTTTACTTATCGGCTAATCTTGATTAATTTAGCCTAGTCAGGTTCTAGAATTCTAGATTCAAGATTCTAGATCTAGATCTCTGCTAGGCTTTCCGTTATTGTGGAACCACAGCCTCAAGCGGGGCTGTAAAGGAAAGCTTGTAGTAAGTCATAAGATCACGATGAAGATTCAAGTGCAATACTTCACCATGACTCAGCAAATCTTTTCCGAATAATCCTTATTAACACTTGAGAATCTAAAGATCTCTCATCTAGATCCAGGTTCTGCTTCTACAGTTCTAGATTCACTATAAGTGAAGCTTGGCCTAATTAGTTCTAGATCTTTAGAATATTGAATCTTAGGTACTAATAATAGATAGCATTAAATTAGGTGTGTATATTATTTGCCCACTGCGTTAGATCTAGATAGATCTAGACCTGTCCGGCGGTAGGCCTAATCATTAAAAACATTTTCAAAATCTGTTTGATCTAGAATGACTAGGTCTTCACAATTATTATTATTGGGGGGTTTAATTTCAATTTTTTTGTGCCGAAAACTAAATCAACTTTGTCCTGAAAATAGATCTACTCTTCAAACGTTTAGTAGGCTTCTCTGCTGACTTGATTTGCCTTTTTCTAAATTTTTATTTTAAACTTGAATTGAAAAAAGTGTCATTTATGATTTAATGAAAGTATTCATTTTATCTAGATTCATAAATCCAGGCACTTGTGATGATGTTGTAAATTTTACTGCTAAACATGTTAAACAGGGCAATATTTCAATTTTTGATGTACACATGTGTTCACTTTCATCATGATGTTCTTCCAAGATTAGTTTGTTAGCATCCCTTCTAATTATGCTATTGTTGTAAGTTTACACTGGGAAATATGGGTACCGTGAATCACAATTATGTGAACTATGTGAGTGTATTTCAAAAGAAAGCAAAACTGTGTTGCAGCAAGTTTTCCTTTCTTGTAGGCAGGTCTGCAAAAAAAAAATTAAAAGATTAAAACTAAAAAGTAAAAGTATTAGAACAGGAGCTGTGCTTTTTTCCAGTACATTTATAAGATAACATTTGCGAAGTTTTTAAAACCAAAATCATTTATAAACAAAATTAAATTTCGGAAAGTTGGCCTATATCATAGGGAGACATCTCAGACAAACTGTTAAATACCAAATGCACTACAATTGAAGGGACTTTAAGTTACCCAGGGCTAATGTCTAAACTGACTGAATCTCTTTATAAATAATATAAGAAGAAAAGGATGGCTGCGTTTATTTCACTAGTCATTCTAAAAGGCATTGGTTTTGTCTTGTATAAGGGGGAGGGGAGAGATGGGTCATGGATCCGTGACGATCGACAAACATTTGAACGTCTTTGCTTTTGGTTGATGAGGATAATGCTGAGGGGTGTGATGGTGATAACTGGTGATGTTATTATTTGTGATGATGATCATGACATCAATGATGATGGTGACTATGATGCTGTGCACAGCTGATGATATGCATTTTAACTAATTTGGTGTTGTACCCCAGCCCATGATTCAGGCCGAGTCTATAAATGCCATGTTATAACATAACATGAAGTGGTACTATGTCATAACCAAGTATGATCACAAGCTTTTCATAAAAAATGAACTAAACATAATTATAATTGTGTCACAAATTTCAGTGTCTTGTTGAATGTTTTTAATTTTATCTACATCGCTATGGCTTCCCCATTACTTGGTAATTGGATCTACTGGATTATAAATTAATACATTTTAACTACTACCCCTGAGCCAATAGGCCAAGCATGGTGGGAAATTTGATGCACCTAAAATACATTTCACCCTAGATCTAGGTCATAGATATAGATCGATCAGCTGTTCTTAGAATTAAAAGAAGGTATAGATCAAGATCCAGAGTCAACAGGTCTGCAATGCCTGTATTTTGACCCCTATCTTTCACCCATTATATTATTCTAAAGTTTAAATATATTATTGTTAAACATCTAATCAATTGTTTTTTTTTATTTATCCTCTGATCTCTGAAGACTAGTGAGAGAAACATTGTGTTACAATGGGACTGCTAACTGAGGGAACTGCCTTGTCCTGGGAGGAGACAAAGGCACAGGCCGATCATGTCAGGAGGCATGGCATCAAACAGTTTCTAGCGCAGTACAAGAAACTTGCAGAACGGCAAAAGGACATCCTGTATTGGGGGGACGAGGTGGGTTGTCAAAATAATAAACTAGTCACCATGGCCATGCACCTTTCACCAATTCTTGTACCTTTGAATGGTCTGTAGCATCCATCATCAATGGGTAAATTGATAATCCTATTGTTCAAAAAAATTTTTGTCAATGGTCTAGTAACAAGCACCAAAATCTGATCCAGGTTTTCCGAGTTTTTAACAGTTTTCTTAACCTTAAAAAGGCAGGAAAATTTGAAAAAATTATGACCTAAATGTTAAAGAAAATATCCTTAATTAAGTCATAGAAAAACAAACATTTCTATTTTTTTGTATAGCTGTGTAGGCACTTCTACAGAGTTGTATCAATCTCTTTAAATTGGTCCATCAAAAGTTCTATAAGGGCACCTACAGAGTGTAAAATTTTCCTGCTTTTTTGAGCATGGGCCGCTTGCATCCCTGCTGATCATTTTAAGGCTAAATCACAGAGAAATTATTTTTGTTTTTTATGTTATTGCTCCACGCTAATTAATGAGAAGCCAAAGAAAAAAATATTGACCTAAATAAGGCTCGGCTTGAGAGGTTGTTTTTTTTTGCAGGTGTCAGAGAGAGCTCTGATATCAAGTCTCATTCAGCTTCAAGCCAACTAAGTAGATCTAACTACCCCTCAGTGGCTTTGCAGTAAAACTAATCTATGTTCAGCTGTTTTAAATCCACATATCGGTGAAAACTAACATACTATTTATAGAATCTAGATCTACATGTATGTTATCAAGATAAATATTGCAGTAGACACTCATGTTTTAGGACCAAAAGAGAAGGTGGGAGAGGAAGAGACAGACATGTACAGAGATGTAAAGACAGAGCGAGAGAGAAAGCAAGAGATATGTGGACTATAATAAAGAGGAGGATAAAACAGTTATAGAGAGGTAAAAAAATAAAGAGAAGGTGTTGAGAGGAGACTCAAAAGCAGAATTTTAGACACACCGAAGGTAAGCCTGAGAAAAGAAGAAGACAAATTCGATGTAGGTAATGTAATGTAAAGAATTTTTTTAAATTTCAGGCCAGCCCATTTTTAGACTAAGTGTTTACTTAAACCAATTCAATTATCTTTGCTTTTAAAAAATCTGCGGAATTGTGGGCCCTTAACTAGTAACAATGATAATAACATTATTATTACTATTTTGCTGTGGTCTTCAGTTTTAGTACCATGAGATTGTTGATGAAAGTATGCACTTAGTCATTTTGCACTTTTTAAAATTTTTAGGCCACAATTTTTTCTTAATCAGGTATGGAAAATGGAGGTCTAAGGACTTCATATGAATTGAGACTTTCTTGTCGCTTTTTTTCCCTCCCAAATTCATGACTATTTTGTTTCAGTTTTTTCTTTAATTTTATTTTCCAGGTAGAATACCAGCTTGTCAAGTTTGACCACAAGCAGAAGAAAACGTATCTCTCACTACGAGGCACGGAGGTTCTTTCGCAACTCAGAAAGAAGGGAAAGGAAAAACCAGAGTGAGTTCTAAGTACACTTGGTCTTAACCTAATTTTTACAATAATGGACATCTTTGCTTTAGTTTGAAAAAAAGGAGCCCACATAGACTTAACACAAGCAGCTGTTGTAAATTTAATCTGTATCATGGTATGGACTTGATGTTCTTAGAAACCATAGACAGATCTATAGGAAATAGCAAAGGTAAAAAAGGCACAAGTCCTTCTTGAAGACTTATTTTGAGTCAAATCATTTTTAATCTGCCTTATAAACCAATTTAATTTTTTTTTTAAATGAATAATCTCGCAGGTAGAGTAAACAGCTGTTTAATTTATTCAAGGTAAGATAATTATACACTTTTAGAAACTGTTCGTACCTGAAAATGTAAAAGTTCTGACTAGCGCTTGGTTCACTCTGGTTACCTCCTATATCTAGACAGGATTCCATGGATCTATCAGTCATACCATTAGACAGTTGAATATGTCAAACAGATACAATAGACATAAGTTAAACATTAATTGCTAACATTTCTGTTCAGATTCAATACTTGCACTGAAAATTGGGAAAAGATAACTTCTAGACCATATTACATATATTATAAGAATGTTAGTTTTGGTAAAGGACTGCCTTCTAGTAGTCGCAGCAGCTGAAGCATTTTGTTTGTAAGCGCAGCTAAATATACAAATTCTCACCCATTATACTTCATGATGAGTACATCACTATCTGTCCTGACTTTGTGACATTGTCTGTTCATGGCAGAACTGCAGCGTCCACGTCCTGGCACGTCGAGTATGCAGAGTACATGGTGGAGGGAACACCTGGGGCGCCCTATGGTGGTCTCATCGCTCACTTTAATGTTGTCGAGGCTAATATGGCTCTAAGGTAAGGCTGGAAAACTGCAGGTAAAGAAATATGACTATATGGCAGAAAACAGAGAGGTCTTTGAAAACGCATTTTCTGAACTTGCCATAACAGAACAATTGACCTGGCCTAAGATTTATGGCTGTGTTGATTTTATTCCAAGGATACACTATTCAGGAGACAGTGTTAGCAAGGATTTTTGTTAAAATTGGATTTTAGTGATTTTGTGCGTTAGTAAAGTGTTGCAAGTGCTCAAATGACGACAGGAAGGATTTACTTGGATTTGTGAGTTCTTTATGGCAAGGTAAGATGTAAACACTAACTAATTTTTTAAAAGTATTTATAATTTTTATCTCATCTTAAGGTTTAAACTTTTAATATTTCTGTTTTTACACGAAAAAGATTTTTCATTGCTGTAGAAATGCCGATCAAAAAGGTGTGACGTCATAGTCATAATTTCATCGTCCAAATAAATTTTTTTTTTCTTTCTATCATGGCTCCTAAATATGCAGTATTATTTAAAAAATGTTGTGAAACCGAAAAATCTAATGTAATCTGAAACACCAAAAATTGTTTTTAGAGATTAGTTTGATTTTTTTGTTAAATGGTGGGTGTTTAAAATCGAAAGGGTCCTTCCCGTCGTCCAAATTCCACCCTTGCAACTAATCTTTACAAAGTGTTAATTTAAGTTCACGTCCATCTGAATCTAGACTAGTATCCTTGTCTAAAGTATTTTTAATTCTCTTTCCCCTGATACATTCACTTTCCAAAAGTTTCTCTTAATTGTTGAGTAATAATGGAAAAACGCCGTCATGTCGTCCGTGCTTAGCAAATCCCCCTTAGCAAATCGAGGGCGACATGTTGTGCACGGACAGAAAGCAGCGACAATATGGCGACCGGAAACAGTCGTTTCTATTGCAAGCGCAAAATGGCCGACCAAGTGAAAGTACTAAGTTGCGCTCCGATAGTCAGCCTAGCGAATTACAAAACGAACGCGAATATTGGTTTTTATGGTTGACATCTGAAGTCTACTCGTCAAATCGAATAAAAATTGACGAATTATCTATTATCAATACATATTAAAAGTCCCGAATCCCCAAATTCACCCCAAGTTTACTATTTTCCCAAGGCTAAGCTGTAAGAAGACTAGAATCTCGATGTCTAGATCTAGATCTAGATTGTATTTAATCTAGATCTAGAATCTAGACTAGGCTTACCCTGGACACAAACCTACGTTTATTAGACCTAATCCATCACTATTTACTACGTTCAACTATGATTTTGAACAAAAATTGTAAATCTTTAGCTCATTCACAACGGTGGAATCTAACCTGCTTTTTCAGAGTAGATTTATTCAGACTTCAATCTAGATCTAGAATCTAGATTTTGGTCTACTACAGTACTAGACATTGTGTCCCTGTTTTCCCCAATATATAACCAGACTATCTTTTATATCATAACAAACTGCACAATGTTTATGAGCTGGTAACTTAGGCCCTTTTGTCAAATCTAGGTCTAGACTAAAATTCGGCCTAGATCTAGTGACCATGTATTACAATAATTATAATATTATGTATAGACCTAGCTACACTCAAAAGATTTCTCACTTGAATTTATTTAAAACCTTACATAAATTAAGGTATCAAACTGTTTAACCTTGGAATTTCATTGATGATCTGGATGTGGAATTATAGTGCTGCATCAATTAGAGTATATCATGTGTATGTAAAACTAAAAGGCTCATTGTGTAGGATTATCCATCATTCAGCCTTACTTTTATTAAAGTAAACATCCCTCTGGAATGTCATTTAATAGATGTAATTTAGGAACAGTGATTTAATGGCTTCATTTATGAATAGGCTACTAGAATCTATTCAATCAATAAACACATTGTAGATAATTTATATTCAGGACAAAGGAACATCAACGCATGACGTGATTTAGAAATAAGATGCAATGCACCTAAGCGTGTTTCATCATAACTCAGAGCCATGCAGGTGTGACAGGTTTTAAAAGAGTAACTTATCATCTTATGAGTATTACTGTCTCAAACATGCCTGGGCAAATTAGAGAGTACATTTTACACAAGCTATTATTGCTGAGGACTGTACATGATATGAATAACTTGCCTGGTTTCATAAATTTACTTAGAAACAAAACGTGGTCTCTTTCCATGGAACTATTGCATTAAATACCCTCAGGGCTAATATCTAAAATTTGCCTTTAAGTTTATAATTCAAATAAAGAAAATGGACAGGTTTTAAATTCTTCCAGTATCAAGTTATGATTTGCAAATAACTTTATACAGACACTGAGACTGGTTGCCTGCTTCGGACGTAATATTAATTATGGGCGTAAAAGCTTCTTGATTAACCATGTTTTTTTTTTCTTCTGCAGAATGAAAACAGTTCTGAACCAAGCTTTATCTTGGAAAACACAGATGTAGAAGCTGCTGCAGCAGCAGAAAATGAGAAATGGAACAAGCCAACTAAGATTCACCACATAGCTTTAAATTGTAATAAAAATATCAAAACAAGTGTGCAATGATTTAGAAACCTGCAGTCTTTAAAGATTAACATACGGATAGGATATAAATTATATACATGAAAAGAATAAATTCCTTCAGCTGGATTCAGTGCCAGGAAGATACTGCTAAACCTAGGGCTGGATATAACTATAAGGTGCATGGTGAATACATTCCAAAAGTATGTTACGAGATGAGAACTTCGCGGTAATTTAAACATATTATTGGAAGTTATGAATGAAAAAATTGAAAGCTTCTGCTTAAATCAGATGGTAAAGGTATATATTTTATTCATAATGCCTCTAATACTGTAATTAAGAATGAAAAAAAACATTGGCATGTTGTTGACAGTTGAGGCTCCAGAGACAGCTGAATTCAACGTAAGTAACAAAAACAAAAACAAAACAAAAAAACAGCATTTACATGTTTGTAGAGATAAAAAAAATCTTAGTCTGCAACCCAAGCCACCTGACCTCTACACCAGGGGTTTTTTTTTAGCCTTCTGAAGGGTCTGTGGATAAGTGAGGCAACTATTTAAAAAAAACAACATATTTTTTTAAAAAATCTACAATGTTCTGGTTTTATATTGTCTCCCCTTGCAATAAATTGCTATTTTTTGCTTGAATTCCTGTGCTTTGTTCAATGATTTATGTTGTATTGCAATACTAGTTACCTATTTATTGTTACTTAGCACCCAGGTAACTTGAAACTCTCTAAATATTGAATTTAAAGGGTATGTTTGCCCAAAAAAGAAAATTTGACGCACGACCAGGTGAATGACCTTGACCTTTATTTTCACGCCTAAAAATAGCCTCTTGCTAAAAAAATTATCATTCTTGTAATCTGCACATTCTAAGCTTTAAAATGATATATAATTTGACTATGTTAAACACATTTCAAAAATTGGCCTCTCAAGTAAATGCTCAGAGACCTCATCTGTTTTCCGCCATATGGCAAATTCAAAAAAAGAGTCTAGTTGCTGAAATTTCACATTTGAAGATATATGGGCTAGGTATATAGGCTTATACTGGTTGAAAGGTCCTTAAAAGTTCTGTAGGACAGTGAAAAATTATTTTTGTTGATATCTTTCTTATGATTGGAGGGTAGCTAATCAGTAAGAACCATTCATAAGATGATGAAGATCAACTCACAATTGCATTTGAAGATTTAAAATAACAAAGGACTTAAACAGATCACTTACCAATCCTCTTTTTGAATATTCTAAATCCAGTCAGCACTCCAATGTTGTTGTATATGAATTATGAAGAAAGACATGATATAGTCTTTCAAGTTAAGAAATTCAATAATTTATTTTTAATCAAATTTTAACCCTTTCATGAAAATATCAAGTTTCTCAATTTAAATATCACCATAACCTCAACTCATTTTGTCAGGCTTCTACACATTTCTGACCCATATCCCAAAAACCCAGCTAAAGTTCGAACTTTTTCAGTTTTGGATGTTGTATCTGACTTGAAGTTGAAAGCATGGAACTTCAGCATCATGCTGCTAAGGATATAACATATTTATCTGTAATAGTTATTTATTTTCGAATCTTTAAAGCGAGGAGATTTAGCTGATTATTTAGGAGTTTGAAGCTGAGAAATTGCCTGTAGCTCAGAATTGGACTGGGCGACTTTAGCTGGGTTTTTGGTATTGGGGTCACAATTTTGTTAAACTGTTTGTCTTGGCCAGTTTGTTACCATGTCAAATCTTTTTTGAAGTTGTTAGAAAATAACAGCATTTAAGTATTGAAATATTAATTCTGTTCAATATAAATTTTCAATGTTAAAGACATTTCCAAAACCAAAACCTTTGCAACTGGATTATAGCCATAAATGTTTGTTGCTATGCGTCATATACCCTTTCATTTTGTTTGGTGTTCATCTACAATCCACCACCCCCTCCGCCCAGCTCAACTTTTTATCTTTTATTTCCCTTTACCCTCTTTCTCTGTCTCTCTGTCTGCCTTTCTCCGCCTCTGCCTCTCTCTCTCTCTCTCTCTCTCTCTTTTCTACCTCTAACCCCCCTTGCTGGTTATGTTGTGAGCCTCTTGTTCCCTCCTTTTCCTCTTTTTTATCTGGGCTATTCTAAAGTAACATTACATTTACTAAATTTTTAGCATTGAAACAAAGTTTCATATTTTGTTTTACATAATTGTAATAGATAAGAAGGAAAAAGATATAAAACAGGTCTTGTCAAGTTTTAAAAGTGGTGATATGGATACTTAAAATAATTCATTTATCAGTGATCTCTTTATTCTTTTTCTTCATCAGACGAAAAGAAATAGCTGCAGAATTAGAGAAGGACGAGGTGCCACTCTCAGAAACCGTCTACCCTCTGTAAGTCGTTGGTTGTAAACTTTTTTTGCCTGTCAAACTTGTATGATGAGAATATCTTTTTCAATATTATATGTTTGAAGGTGAAAAATAAATTACTTGTATATTTTCTTTTTAGTGTCGGCAGAAGAAAAAAAAATATTTAAGTTTATATTTATTTAGCTACTGTGTATTATTCTCTATAGACCAGAAAGTTTGAATTCTTAAGAATTTAATTCTTATATTTACAAGACTAAGCTTCCTAAAAGTAAAACTTTTTTACTCTTCTACGGTTGAACTGTTTTATCTGTATAAATGTATTCTATTGTTAGGGTCTTTATTTAGCTTTGTTGATCTTGTGAAGGATTGAAGCAATAAAGAAATTATGTTAATATTAAATTGATGGGCATAATAAAAATACAGAAATCTTTATTGTATCTTCTGCCCTGTTTCAATCAAGAATCATATAGATTATGAATGAAAAAATTATTTATACAAGTTTGCCGTCAGGATGATAAAACCATTTTTCAACAGCAAATACTGGTCACACTCCTATGACTATGCCAAGAAATCCGTTGCATATCATGTTTTGCAACCAGTCCAAATGAGTTTAGAAACCGGAAATTTCAATGTGACTGTGAGAAAATATTTTGATGAATAAACATTTTCTCTGTATTTTCATTCAGAAGCAGTTATATTATTTTCCCATAAAATTTTCATAATTCATGAAACTTTTATAGGTTGGAAACTCGGAAAATCTATTGTTCAAAATTCCAAAGGCCTGTAATATAAAAATTGAAACATCTCCCACATTTGGACAGGTTGTAAGATATATATGTGGTAGTTGAGTTTAATGTCACGGATATTTCAAATAACTTAAGAGGTTTTGAAAATTAACCTCCTGGGATTTGCTGTTGTCTGCAGGCTGGGTGTTGGAGAGTTCACAATGCCTCCTGCCAAAACGTCACCAAAGGAAGGAGTTTCTCGTTCCTTATTCTTCCCTGACGATGCAATAACACAAAGTCATCCTCGGTTCAAGTATGTTCTCTTTGTTTGCCTACCAGATGTTCTACAAAATCAAGAGAATTTGGCATTATTATTTATTTTGAAGGAGTCATTAAAGTGCTTTAAAACCTTTCATCTTTTCCTTATTGAGCACGCTGATGTTATAAAACTAGATTATTGTGAAAGGAATTTGAAATCAGAGTTGCCAATTAAAAAGAATAAGGTGTTATCATAAGGGACTTTTTGATGATTAGAATGAGGTTGACCATTAACTTTTTCATCCTTTCAACCAACAAGTTTTACTTACAAAAATATCAATTTTACTTGTTACTTAAGCTTGGAATGTTTACAGTTTTATTGATAATGTAACATCTATAGTTTTCTGTTCATTCTTTTCTTACTTTGTGTTTAATGCCTATAGTATATGCTCATTTCAAGTTTTTGTCCCTAACTGTTCTGCTTAAATGAATTATGTATGTATGCGTTTCAGAACTTTGACACGGAACATCAGGGACAGAAGGAAAGAAAAAGTCGCCATTAACATACCAAGTAAGTGTTTCACATGTCTGGTGAAGTGTATGTTGTGTATATATACACACAGTGGCAAATTTTAATTATCAAGTCCATATTATTGCATTATTTTTAGTAAGGCCCACTACAAGAAAATTTTTTTTTAAATATTGACCTGCAAGCCTAAATTAAGCTATGCAAACATGGACCAGTTGCCAAAAACATCATGAAACTTAAAAAATTTTTAAGTAATAGTTGTGGTTGCCATGGTAATGGCCGCCATCTTGGAAAAAATATGAAAATGTGTATACAATTTTATTTCTTAAATATTTTAAAACTGACTAATTTTTTTCAAGTCTTTCACTTGTAATAGTTCAAAAACATGTCCTTACAAACAGCTGGCTATATAAGGACCTTATTAGGGTCCTTGAAATTATTAGAATTGGCATGGAAATGTTCTGTAATGATTTTTGTGCAAAAATCCACAGAAAAACATTTGTTTAAAAAAGTATGCTATATGAAAGAGAAATAAATAGCCAGCTATATGTAAAAAACTAAATAGCTATATACATACAATTTTCAAGACTTTAGGTTGAAAATTTTTTGAATGGTTGAGAAAATAAACTTGGAAACACAGTTTTCAGAAAAAACGAAAAGAAAAGAAAAAAAAATTAGCTGAGAACAGAGGCAATCATTATGCTTGAAAGTGAGTTTTGGGCTGAAAACGCGTCAGATTTTCCCTAAACAGCTTCAGGTATCTTGAGCGAACATAATAAAGCTGGAGAAAAAGTTGAAATCTGAAACTCTCTATTTTATGATGAAATCAACTTTTTTAGACCCTCTTACCCCCTTAAGGGGTGAGCAGTGGCGCAATCGGTATGGCGGTTGACTGCTGTCTGAGAGGTCCCGGGTTCGATCCCCAGTCCGGGCTAAGTTTTATTTGCTCCCCTGTGCCCACCCAGTACTTGATGGGTAGCTAGGTCTCTTAAGACTCGGCGAAAGTAAAGGCGGCGAGGAAAGCAATGGCAAACTACCTCACTATGCAGTGTGCCTAGAAAAACAAGGACCCTGCTCCTTGTTACCCTACGCTCGTGTCGAGTATGGGACTACCTTTACTTACCCCCTTAAGCTAAAAGATTCTAGCTACATTTACACAATCATCTTTGACAGAACTGCTCAGCAAGTAATGCAGTTTGGACAGTGCCTAAACTAGCTTGAATGTTTATACTATAGGGAGTAGGTTTTAGACCACACTGTCAGACTAGTCTTTTCTGTTTTTTCTTGTTGTAAATGTGTTTCTTCAGTAAGTATAAGTATAACATTTTTTCCCTGTGCTTTCTATTTTAATGTGACCGGATTTGATAAGACGATCAGATAACTTCTTTTGTTAGTTCATGCTGTATGATACAATGCATTGACAAATGAATAATATCTACTTATAAATATGCTATTGCCCATTCTTTTACACATGGAAACTGAAAAAAAAATATAATATTCCTTAACTCTATAACAATGACCGGACGCTGTCAACGTTCGGTGCACCATTTTATATCCACGGATGGACGCTGACAGCGTCCCATGCATAGTCATAACTAAGAAGGGTAGAGAGACAATGTACGAATAAAACTGAAATAGTTCGACCCTGGATGTTGATTATAGTAGATTGAATTTCCAAGAGAAGCTATATTTAACTCTTTCAGCGATATTTGCAGCGACCTAGAAGTTACAACCGCACATGTAGATCTAGGCTAGGTCTAGACCTAGAAAAATTACGCGCAGAAGTAGTAGATAATTACATTTTTAAAGAGTTAATAATGTGTGCCTTTCAATGTGAAATTGAGGTCATGAGAGTGACTTAAGTTGGTCACAAAATAAACCCTATTTGAGCATTTTCGTTCTCCATATATCCCCTCATTCTCCAATCATCATTGATATGGACATACCAAACCTCCGTTTTCTCCAGCTTTTTTTCCATTTGTTTTTTACATGGGTTGGAAATTTAGTAGTGTTATGTAATTTGCTATTCATAATTTATCATAAAAACAAAACAAGAATAACTATTCAAGTATTGTTCGACTTATGTCTTTGACACATTTTTAATGTGAGATGCAATGCCAGAGCCATATGTGGTTTTCTCTAACAAGCAGTTGGCATCGGTGCTAGTAAATTATTTCTGCTGTTGTAACTTCTAACAGTATACAAAGATGTGAACACACCTTCTCCATTTGTGGAGGACCTCTCAATCTATGGGGATGATGGGTCCAGTGCTGGAGCGGCCCTCCCTGATCACATCTACATGGATGCCATGGGATTTGGCATGGGAAACAGTTGTTTGCAAGTCACGTTCCAGGCCTGCAATCTGGATGAGGCAAAGACACTGTACGACCAACTGGCGGGCATGTGCCCCATCATGGTGAGGAAAACGTTTTAGCATTTCAATACCAAAAATACTGGAGTAAACTTACTTATTTAAAACTCAAAACTCTAAATTAAGCAATGATTGGGGAAACTTTTTGGCCAAGTAACATGAATGGAAAAGTGTACGTGTGTACGTCCATTGGATTGTGTATTATTTCAAAATTTTGTAAAGTATGAGGTCACATCTATTAAAAAAAGTTAAAAAAAACTTTTTTAAAGGCTTTAGAAGAAACAGCGGAGGCAATTCAAACACTTAGAATGATAATAATCCTCCATAAACTGTAGGATTTTATCATGGTAACTCTTTTTTTTTTTTTTAGCTACAATAGGGTAAGAAAAAAATCAGTAAAGTATAAATTTGGCATCCTATCCCCTCCCTTTCTTTTCCTAATTTTCCTTGTTGCTAACCTTATCTTTTATCTTGCTGCCAGCTGGCGCTCAGTGCGAGCTCTCCTATTTACCGCGGTTACCTGAGTGACATCGACACTCGCTGGCCTGTCATAGCTGCCTCCGTGGATGACAGGACCAGAGAAGAGAGGGGGTTAGAGGTCAGCTATGTTACTCAACAAGAGTTTTTCACCTGTTTAATTTTACATTTAAACTTTTTTAACACTTCCTGTACCCTAAGCGGCAAAATGCAGCTCAGCCAAACTTACTGTAAAGAGACTAATCCAGAAATTGCAGCTCACTAATAATCAACAAGACTATGAACACTATCTTAAAACAAATAATATTGTTCTTAGTACCTCTTCCATTTGCATTTTCATAAAGCGCATTCAATTTCCTTCAATGAGATGTTTACTTTGTTAGGACAGCTTATGAAAAACCCTCAAGTGCAGAAAGTGTTAATGGTTATTAAATATCTTTGTTAAATTAACTAATATATTATGATAAAAATGTTGTGATCGGGAAGCCTGTAAACTGTAAAATTAACGGAGATTATATCAAGCCTCTGCCTTGTTATCAATGGTTTTTCTTGAAATTTGAAACAAGCATTCAGCATAGAGTTAAGCTTCAAGAAATTCTTAGACCATGCCTCAAGAAACAGATTTGATTCAAATAAACCTACGACACCTTTATTTATACTAAGTGATTTTCTATAGACATAGAAGTTACATATTTTACACGTCTTTTTGTAATTGTTCTGAATAAAAAAAATGTGTTTAGGTTTATGAAAAGATTGTAAAACATAAAAAACTGATGTTAGTACTCAAAATAGCCTTTTGTTAACAAAAAATCGTTTTTGCTTCACACTATTGTATTTTCCTGCATCTTTTCTTGGGCAGCCTTTGAAAGAGAACAGATTCAGAATCCACAAGTCGCGCTATGATTCCATCGACAGCTACATCTCCCCGTTAGGAAAATGCTACAATGACATAGATCTCACTATAGATGAAGAATTATGCAAACAACTCATAGATGGTGGTAAGATAATACTCCTTTCCTTTTGTGTTGATTTGTGTGCGTGCAGTTTTTTGGTTGTTTTTTGTAGTTAGATGGTATCTTCCACCAATCTGGTCAGTTAATCAATTTTTTTAAAATTTCAATTTATCTTAAACTCATTTTAATAAAACCCAGTGTAGTTCAGAGTATATTTTAAAGCCTTGATACAGTTATTACAGTTATCACTTTGGTTTTTTTTTTTTTAACCTTTGATCCAAAATCAGTTTGAAACCTGAACCAATTTGCAGGCTTTATCATAACTTTATGATATCATTTTTTTTGTTTGTTTGTTTTGTTTTGTTTTTTTGTTGTTTTTTTTATGGGATGGGGGATGCTACATTGCACTAGTTTGCTAATAATAGATATTCTTTACATTGGTTGTGTTTCTCGTAATTTCATTGGTAACAATTTCTATTATAGTTGAGGGGACATTTGCTTATGTTTCTTTGTGAATGTTGATTTCTCCAGCTTGTCTTCTTTCTATCAGGTGTTGATGAGCTTCTAGCTCGCCACATCGCTCATCTGTTTATCAGAGATCCAGTGTCTCTCTTCTCCGAGAAGATCCACCAAGACGATGACAATGACACAGACCATTTTGAAGTGAGTGGCTCTGAACCTAAAAAAATAAACCTGGGCTTTTAAGCAGTTGGCTAGGCTAGTTATGAGTTATAGTGAGAGTAAGGCTACTGTTTTCAAACAAAGTGCACTGCTGTTCTCTTTATCTGTCTTTTTGATGCCCTATGTTGGCAGAATGCAATTGAAAGTAAAGAAATTACATTTTCAGTGACCCATATTGAAAAAAAAATGAAAGAAAAAGATTAAAACTAGATCTAATGTTAAAATGATTATTTAACCTGCAAATATTTTGCATAAATGGATTGGTCAAAATAATGTTATCTGTAATAGTGAACCCAAAAGATAAGGATTTGTTTTCTTTATGTAAGAGTTAGGTTCACTCTTGTTTTTCAATTAATAAATAAAAGTTTAGGTCATTCCTGATTTTTTTTTTTACGAGCATATAAGAGATATGTTTACTCCTAGTGTTAACAATACAACCTTATGATCACTCCTGATTTGGTTATGTTCACTCTTTCTTCCGCCTTGTGATAAGATTCACATTCACTCTTAATTTTGTTCCTAAAGCTTAGAACCAGGCCTACATGTTCTTTCTATTTTTTTTTTCTCCTTGTATCCCAGAATATTCAGTCGACTAACTGGCAGACGATGAGGTTCAAACCCCCACCCCCCAAGTCTAACATTGGCTGGAGGGTTGAGTTCAGACCCATGGAAGTGAGTGGGCTGATGATGTTTTATTCAGGGATGCCGATTTTCCGTATA